>VOPJ01003894.1:0-61630 GCA_014673585.1 Semibalanus balanoides
GGAGGAGCCTGGTTGGTGATGACTAAGGACTTAGGGAAATTGTCCTGGTCTGGTCCCCACCATTAGCTCTTCGGTCCAGAAAGTTGGGCACCGCTGGAGCAGCTTCCAGGTGCCGATGTCCGCGTCCTTGCGTTCGCGTCGCCTTTTTTTCGGAACTCAGCAGGCTCAGCGTGTAGGTCTCTTGAAAGCTAGTATTTATGAAGAGAGTGTGCCTTGGGACCAGAAATTACCGTCAAAAAGAGCCTCTGCCAGAAACTGAACGATTTTTTTTCAAATTTGTATAAGCAATTTCAAAACTTGTCGCGAAACGGTGCGAAATTTTTCATTTTTTTGTTCGTGGATAGTTGGATTTTGACTGCTGCAAATGTAATTTGTACAATAAATTGCTATCTTTCCCCGCAAAATTGTTAGTTGACACAGTTTTCTCCTAAATATCTTTGTTTTCACGTTCAGTGCAGGAACGCGCGGGGGACATACTTGTATTGAATGCACCCAGATTCCTGCGGTGGGGAATATTGCCACTAATGACCCCCTGGATCCGCCAGTTGCGTTGAAAGACGTTAGAAAGAAAAAAGACGTTTGCGTTGAAAGACGAAAGACGTTCCCACGCGGGTCCAAGACCTGGAACTCTTAAATCTAGGCCGTTTAGGGCAAGATCACTGGGTGACCGTGTAGGTGGTGGGGGTTCGACCCTTGGCGTTTCGCCCGTAACTAATCGAGATAGAGCTTCGATTTCAAGAAGAAGAAAAAACGAGTGTGCTGCTTCTGACGAGAGGAAGTCATTAACACTAAATTGTAAGGTCCTTTGTCATAGGTGATCTCGAGGTTCATGTCAATGATCCAAACATCATTCGAATCGTAAATTAAAAAAATAGTACCTACTAATCAGCTAAAATCGCAAAGAAACATCTAGTAGCTTAAAATGAGCGCCAAACTTGAAATCAGCGTCACAAATTGACAAAATAACTGACAAATCCCAAAAATATCCTGTCAGGTCATCCTAGGTCATTGACCTCGGATGAACTTTGAAGGAGCATGACCCCAGTGGAACATATAATAGCCGTTTTACGATGGATTAATTTGCGCGAAATGTTTTAAAACATTTTAAAAAATGTTTACAATGTTTAGTAGTAGCGCTTTCACGATGGAGTAATTTCCGAAAAAATGTTTTAACCCTCGCCTTACGGGACCGTAGGGCGAGGGTAAAAATTTCTCGCAAAATAAGTCTATCGTGAAAGCGGCTACTTATTAAAACATTTTAAAACATTTTAAAAATGTTTTAAAAATATTTTCGCGCAATATAATACATCGTGAAAAAAACGGCTAATGTTTTAAATGATCCCAGATTTGAAATCAGCGTCACAAATTGTTCTAAAAAGCAGACAGAAGCCAAAAAAAGCCATTCTGAGTCATTCGAAGTCAGTTACCTCGGTTGACCGCTTGAAAAGTTCAACCTAGGTCACAATTTCTGAAGAACCACCACGTCACCTAGAAACACCTGTGCATATGCTCCTGAACAACAAACACTCGGAAACTGCACGTGTTTCAAGGATCGATACTATGGGACTCTAGATGCTCCAAACAATACCTTGGGCAACAGGTCAAAGGTCACGGGTCATAAGGGTTCTAAATTTTCAGAGTATGTGTCAAATTGTTCAAAAGTAAGGGTTTTAAAGTGTCATCGTGATCAATAGATAACTACCGTTGTTCTGGAAAAACAGAGTAAGTGGCATCGACCCCCCTTACACTGGCGAGGGTTAAACCAATTGCGCCACGGAGCGGCGCGAAAAAAATGGAGTCCTATACCCTGGATATGCATCCTTATCGATGCGTCACATTGTGCATGGTGCGGACATCTGCAAATGTTATTGTGCGTTTAAAAGTTCGATTAAAAATGTTAATGCGAACTATTTTGACAATAATATAGGAAAGTATCAACATACAACATAAATGCGTTGAGAAACGGCACGATTTTTAACCCGCCATATAATTTTTTTTCAATATTTTTTCACGATTTCAACACGACGCACGCACGCACGCACGCACGGCACGCACGCACGCACGTACGCACGCACGCACGCCACGCACGCCACGCCCACGGCATGGGAGAAGATTTCAGTCCATCGAGCGGCGCCAAAAAAGGTTTGGTAAGCCAGAGCAATTGTTAAGTGACATATTACGAGGTCATCCGAGGTCACACGTAGTTGATTTGTTAATAACTCGATATAATAACGATAGAGACGCACAAATGGTATCAATTTGCTTGGCTCGTCAAGACGAATCGAAACATATACAATATGACCAACATGGGTCAACACGTGACCTTGACCCGGGTCAAATTTTCAAATTGACCTTTGCAGGTCATCATGTATATATTTCGAAGAGTCTTGAGGAGACAAACACGATGGTGTCAAGCATTTTGTTATATATTGATCAGATAAGATGCTGTTTCATGATAATGCTACCTTTTCTTAAACTTGCATTTCTGGTATGGTATCATGTCCCAATAACCTTATTTTTGATATAAACATGTAGCCCACAGTATCATCTAGCATATGCAACTATTCAAATTGGAAAATATTTTATCTTTATACAATATTTTGTTATTAGCAACGGATGAGACACGGCTACGCGCTGACTTACGCGGGGGTAAAATAAATCGTAAAGTTAGCGCGTAAGTCGACCACTTACGAGCCGACGTACCACCACTAGCTCTCCGCGCAGTGGATCCCTCCAAAATGCCTTCGAGCCAACTTACGCACCATCGTAGCTACGAGCCGATTTGCGCGCAGTTGGATCCCCCCAGCCGTATTTAAATTGCGCCACGGAGCGGCGTGAAAATTGTGAGTTAAGCGAACACTCGGCTGAGCTGAAGGGTCACTCCTGGTTATTGCCATCTCCTAGGATAGGGGCCAGCGGAGGGAAAAACTACCGTCGGTCAGACCTGAGCCCAGTTTCATATGCATACCTTACTCCAGAAAAAGAGAGATTCTTCGAGATATCTAAGATAATTCGTAATTGTGTTTCACCACCTTCCTAAGAAATAAGAGGAACAATAAATCTACTCCAGTGTGTGACGTACTGTTATAAATCTACTGTGACGTACTGCAAGGGAGCAGTGCTTGTTTACAAATAACAAATAAGAAAGAAGTATAATCAGTTCATCACGCCGCATCTTTACCAAATTTGCAATTATCCTGAACTTCTGACCAAAAATATACGAAGGGCAGGGCTAGAAAAGTTGTCATTCTGTCGTTCTAACCGGTGACAACCAGGGGCGTATTTAAGGGGGTCACCGCACCATGGCGTCCCCCTTGGGCGCCGAAGGCGCCCCCATGCACCGAAGGCGCCCCCATGCACCGAAGGCGCCCTCATGGACCGGAGGCGCCCTCATGGACCGGAGGCGCCGAAGGCACCCTTCGCTGAATGTGAGGCGCGCTCCGGCTGAATATGAAGCGCGTTCCACTGAATGTAAGGCACGCTCCGATACACCTGAAGGCGCCCTCACACATACCTTCAAAGCGCGCTTCCAAATGCTCCCAGAGGCGCTCTCCATTACACCTCTGAATGCGCCCTCCCACATTATTCCAAAGGCCAGCTCCAAAACACCTCTTAAAATACTTTTCCGCATGCTTTCAAAGACGCCCTTTAATAAACTTTGAACGCGCCCTCAACCATGCTTCAAAAGGCACCCTCCCATATATATTATAATATGCCCTCCGATACAAATAAAAAGGCGCCCTCCTTCATACCTCCAAAAGCGCCCCCCATTCAGTTTGAAAAAGGTCTCACAAATATATACACTCTGCAGGCTCCAAAGGCGCCCTCCGATACGTCTCTGATATGAAGGCGCCCTCCGATACACCTATGAAGACGCCCTCCTACATACCTCCAAAGGCGCCCACTGATACGATTCATCTCATCTCTGAAGGCACCCTCTCACAAAGTATTCAAAACTAACTCTCAGACTTTAAATATATCCAAGCCCGGAGGCGCCCCTCCCTACATTTACTCCAAACGGCTCGTCATTAACGACTGAATGGTGGCGGCGTGAAGCGCCTCTGGTCTCACAGACGTGCCTGATCGGAGCTATTTGGGAGGAGCGCCCGGAAAGATCTACCGTGGGCACCTTGGAGATATTTATTGAGGATATCGGAGGCGCCTTTGGAGCGACGAATAAATGCTACTGTGGGATGGGGCGCCTTCAGAGATGCATCGGAGGGCGACATTGGAGGTATGTAGCAACCGGGAGGGCGCCCCCGGCAATTTATCGGAGCTTATCCCCCCCCCCCTCCGCTCAACAACATCTTTCGCTGACGGCGTCCTCATGTGTGGGTTTGGCGCCCCTTGAAGGCTTGGACCCCCTTAGCGGATTTCTAAATACGCCACTGGTGACAACAACATATAAGCATCTGTGACGACTGACGAGTATATTAGTTGAAACATAAATATTTACCACCACTTTGCAAATCTTCAGCGCTGTCAACATACCAGAGTAGGCGTCAGCACTGTAAGAACAGCAACATAGTGCACCAAAGCAACACTTTAATACCTTTTTACATACGTCTGTCAGTACTAAATGTTTGTGTGTGTGTGCTGCGTGTGACGTGTGCGTGTGTGTGTGTGTGTGTGTGTGTGTGTGTGTGTGTGTGTGTGTGTGTGTGTGTGTGATGTTTTTTTATTCGAAAAATTGCACACAAATACGGTGACAAACTTATGGTTTCAGAATCCTAGCAAAAACACTTAGCTCTTACTCTTATCCTAGCAAAAACACTCAGCAAAAACTCTTAGCTAGTTTATAGTATTGTATCCTAGAATCATGAACATTTTACAAAAACAAAGTTTGTGTGACATGATTTTCGGACCAATTAGTATTCTTCTGTATCTTAGGATTTCTCAGATTTATCCGGTGACGTATTTTTATTTCATTTTTGTACTGGGCACCCACACCCAACGTGGACGATTTAGCCAACAGTGCGACGGTGGTGATGGTCTCCTTTTAATTGCTTCTCCCTTAAAGCTCTTAGCTGGGAGGTAACGCCTAACTGCAGGGATAAGGCCCTTCCTGTCCGCCCGGATCATTGCGCAGCAATGGGCTGAATGAGAAGGCATGAAGTGGAATATTGTGAAACGCTGACCGGTGACGGTCCATGGGCAAGAAGATTCCTTTCCCGCATAAGCAGCGAACATCCAAGTCCTTGTGACAAATATCGTTAACGAAAAATATTTCGATTACAAAATATATTTGCTCAGTAAACAAGCGCCACCACTAAGAGAGTTGTTATATCAAAACATACAGTGAAAACAATACACGTGGTATACCAGGGGCGTAGCTTCTATATATATTTTTTTAGGGGGCTGAGCTGGAAAAAATCGCTTAAAGTGTAATCAAAATCCACAAGATACCAATTTCTCCCCAGATTTAACCCACTTTCTCGTCAAAGTTGGGGGGCTGAAGCCCCTCCCCAGCTGAATAGGATCCTAAACGCCTGTGATATACCATTGGTCGGGCGCGGCCACTGTCACCTCTCTACCCCTCAGTCGGACACGGAGACCACTCACCTGTCGGCCGCCACCACGCCAAGGAGCATCAGCGCCCAGAGAGCCGCCATCACCTCTCACCACCAGAGCCGGGCAGCTACCGTGCACCGCCGTCTGTCGGCCACACTTCTATAGCCAACGCGGTCCAGCGCCTCATCCTAGCCTGAGACGATGGCCGGTAGATGGCTCTGGGCTCTGGCAGCTCGTGCGGGACTTCACCAGCCACCACCGTATACCCAGCAAATCGTTTCACAATTTACCATTGACTGCCAACGTCATAAGAGGATGTTAAGCGCTGACGAAACGCAACACTACCGGAATGTCTGGAAAACCCACTGCCCACAGCACAGAGTGCCAGGCTCCGAGTATCAGAAGCCTGGTACATACCAGATGCCGATCGGTCGGCGGCCGCTGCGTCGTATTGGAGTGACGCGCCTGACTGGAGCCGCCGCCAGCTCTTTTATAAACACTCGAGAAATAACATCCGTCTGTGAGCTGAACTCGCACGCCACTACCAGACACTGGACGGCAGCGGCCCAGTGTGGACATCCAGTTGACATGCTCCTATGATATGCCGCCGGCAAATGACGTATGATAACACGCTCCCGCACACCCGGATACAGATGCTCCTGCACCGTGTCCGCGCTATCTCCTCTGACATTTCGTCAGGGCTGACATTTTGGGTGACATTCCAGGGGTGACATATCGTATATGTTTGGTTTGATACAGGCCTTTTCTAGCCGGCCTTAAGTAAGACTCGCCTAAAATACTTTTGCGGGCTGGTACGTGGAATTCCTAATAATTTACATACAATGAAACCTGGATTTGGCTTGGCGTGTTAGCCACCATTGACACCATTGACCGGTTAAGGGGGATATTACCCACCTCCTCGTCCGGAACCAATGATCGCAGTGAGACGCACAAGCAGTGGCGGATCCAGAGGGGGGCCATAGGGCCATGGTCCCCCCTTGGGCCTCGAGCTTGAGGGGCACTCTGGCCGCCTGAGGGGCACTCTGGCCGCCTGAGGGGGCACTCTTGTCGCCTGAAGGGACACTCTTGCGGCCTGGAGGGGCACTCTTGTCACCTGAGGGGTACTCCTGTCGCCTGAGAGGGCACTCTAGCCGCCTGAGGGCACTCTTGTCGCCTGGAGGGCACTCTAAGCCGCCTTCAGGGGCATTCGGCGGCTGAGACCTGAGTTGATGACCTGAGGGGCCCTTAACATTTTGCCAAAAAAATGCTGAATATGGGCACCTCAAAAATATAGTGGGACAAATCACGCCGTCGAGTTTCATATTTGGGTATTAGGTAGGGGCACCACTGCAATTGATGGCCCCCTCTTGAAGATTCGGATGCCGCCACTGCGCACAAGTGGCATTTGCTAAAATCTCTCAAAAAACGAAATCTATGGCAATCCAAAATTTTTAAAATTTAGGTTACATGTCAGGTCAAGGTTCAGGTCAAAGGTTTATAATAAATAGAGTTTCAGTTTATGGGCTGTACATTCCATCCAATGCCTTTGATTGCGACTATCATCATATTAAGAGCTCACAGTGCTATAATTATGAATGAGCTTAACCCGCGCTGGGCCAGGGGGCGTTTAGACGCCCCCCCCTCAGGTTTTTCCTGGATGTCGGGAAAACGGCGGCGCGTAGCGCCGCCAAATTTTCAGTACCTGTTCATTCATCTTTTGTACAACTCTCGCTATTTTTTACATTGGGTCATGTCAAGTCAGGTCACCAAGCCAGGTCATGTGACCCCACCTTGAAAAAAGTATGCGGTCCTACCAAAGCCACAGCTTTTGGTTGATCGGTTTCGTGCTTAAAGGATTTTATTATAGCATTACTACCTTCAGTTCGTGGATATCGGATTTTCGTATCGGTGGCCTATGGTCAGATGAAAGTCTTGAACTCTCCACTGTAAGATCAATGGGAAATATAAAATGCTTCCATTCTGAGGGGCACCATTGATATCAGCCCAATTTTCCTTCTGTATCAGTTTACATACGCGAAAGATCAAGTTATATATTTGTTCTTGTACCGGTAGTGGCAACCGAGCGTCATCCGAGGTCACTAACACCTTTGTCCCATAAACTCTCGATAACATCAATTATAGATAATTGACAACAGGGCCAAAATGTGTTTGTCTCATTCAAAACGCGTCTCCCAATGGTGCAGCATAACCTTATTGGTCATCACGTTAAACCAATTGACAAGGGTCACATTTCTTAGGTTGACCTAACCGCGAGTAGTCATATACATGATTTAAAGCCCACCTTGACGAGACAAACACGATAGCTGCTCCACAGTTACTTCGTATCTTAATTATTGTTCAACAGTTATTCGTGAAAACATTTCTGGCAAAATAAGCCTTTTTTGACTTTTGATGACCTCTGGCAGCCTAAACTTTGGCCATAAGTTCAAATTTTGCAGGGACATAGTAGCGATTTGAAAATTTAAATAGCATTCGATTGTTTTTTTCTGTTCGCTCCTAGCATCACAGTTTCCGAGATAATTGGGGGTATCTGAAGCTAAGTCCCTAATCTGTTTAAAATCTGGCCTTTATGACCTCTTGGGGACCCTAATAATGACCTGAGCAAAATTTGCACTGAAATAGTTTCCAAATCCCTTTTGACGAGCTCATGTTGTCATGTCATGTTTTTAATGATCAAGAAAATACTAGCTGGGAACCCGGCGTTGCCCGGGCAATGAATTGCGTAATGTTAACAATAGTGACACACTTGGTGTATTTTTTAAGTGGTGCGTAATTAAGCACAACTTGAAAAAATGCATACCCCAGTCACGTACAAAGATAAAATATTACATGCTATAATAATAGCCGTTTTCACGATGGGCTATTTTGCGCGAAATGTTTTAAATCATTTTAAAATGTTTTAAAATGTTTCAGTAGTAGCCGCTTTCACGATGGACTAATTGGCGAAAAAAATGTTTTAAACCCTCCGCCGTAGTGGTCCCCATACGGCGAGGGTTAAAAAATTGCTCGCATAACTTAGCCCATCGCTGGAAGACGGCCTACCACTGAAGCATTTTTAAAATCATATTTAAAATTTTTAAAACATTTCGCGCAAAATAAAGCTTCATGGTTGGATAATACCGCCTAATGTTAACAAACGGACAACAAAGCCACCACTTGAAAATATTGCGTAGCACGGTACCAGTGTTTTCATTCAAGTTGCCGAAAAACCGGCCTTCACTTGCTGAACCTCCCCGAACACGACAGCTCGCGGATTCATGGAGCATGAATGTGACAATGCGTTATGGCAAGCCTTAATCGAAAACATTTCCTAAATCTTTATCAATATCGCTGACTATGAGCATCCCGGGCCGGATATGACACATGCCTAGTGCCTTCGCCTATCCCAGGCAGGAAGTTTGGATGACAAATAAAATATTAAGAATTTCCTGTATGGGATGAATTTTGATCGTTTAAAATCTTTGAGAATATTTGGGGGTGCCCATCTAAGGGTCTTTATGGGAGTTACAACCAATACACCTGGCGAGTGCGTTACTGAAGTATTACCCAGTTGGTGTCTGACAGAAATGCAGTGGACAGAAAAATACAAACAGACTTTGAAACAAAAGGCTGCCACATAAAAAATCCCGCTGCAAAAATGCAGCTGCTCTAAATAAAACTAATGGCGTATTTTTATCCCCAGACGCAAACTCGCCACCATCTGGCGAAAAGTGGCAATATGTGCCACATTATTGATATTGCATTGAAATTCTGGTGTTGGCATCGCTCCATACTTGGTTTTGAAATATTTACTTCCGTACATATCAACCAACACCTGACCCTGACCTAACCTAACCAACACCTAACCTAATCCCGCCACAAGTCTTATCGTAATGAACCCAAATAATATATGACCAATGAATACGATTCTGACAGACGAAAACCTAAATTAATATATAGCCATTCATTCCGATTGAGACAGACACCTCAAATAAATATGTGGCCATTAGTCGATCGAAGACGGCCTAAATAATACTTTGGACATTAAGTCCGATCGAGACGACCTAAATAATATATGGCTATTAAGTCCGATTGAGACGGCCTAAATAATATATGGGCATTAAATCTGATCGAGACGGCCTAAATGGTATATAGCTATTAGGTCCGATCAAGACGGCCTAAATAAAATATGACCATTAAGTCCCATCGAGACGGCCGAAATAATATATGGCCATTAGGTCTGAGCAAGACGGCTTAAATCATATATGGCCATTAAGTCCAATTGGTACGAAACTTTAACCCACGCCCTGGTGGGCCTCCGAGACAACTTCGCCATGGCGGGGATCAAAATGCCCCCCTCTAAATCAAAAACGAAAAGGGATAGAAAGACGCGAGAAAAAAAACGTTCAAAAGCTCTTAACATATAAATTCGAAGTTGCACAGACTATTTTTAGCTAAGGTCAATATTGAGGTCGCTAGAGGTCATCGAAGGTCAAATTGCACAGTTGTTGGACTTAGCTTCGAACAGCCCCCGTATATCTCGTGAACTGTGACAGCTAGGAACAATTAGAATAAATCATTAGAAAGCTCATTAAAAATGAAACCCGACCGGAAGTCCTCAAATTGAGCTCAAAGCAATAGTTAAGGCTCCAGAGGTCATCGAAGGAAAAAATGAGTTTTTTTGTAGATTTGTTTTCCCGAATAACTTTTTATCTAAAAAGAATATATTAATTATTTTAACACCATCGTGTTAGTCTCGTCCAGGCACTTTGAAACATAAACATGGTGACCTAGTAAGGTCAATTTCAAAATTTGACCTCGGGTCAAGGTCATTTGGTGACCCAGATAGGCCATAGTAAAAATATTTGGTATTTTTGGGTCCAAAACCTGCCTGTCATTATGCTGATTCGGAAATTGTATGGTTGTGTATCCATAACCAAGGGTTTTATCTATTCCATAACGGTCAAACGGTTTTCCATTTGCCCTTTAATATGTAGATTGCAAATTTAAATAGCATTCGATTGCTTTTTTTCTGTTCGCTCCTAGCTATCAAAGTTTCCGAGATAATTGGGGGTATCTGGAGCTAAGTCCTAAATCTGGAAAATCTGACCTTCGATGACCTTTGGTGACCCTAATAATGACCTGAGCAAAATTTGCACTGAAATAGTTTCTCAAACCCCTTTTGACGAGCTCTTGAGCATTTTTTTTGTTTTGTTTTGTTGATGTCTATAGGTCCCCATGGCACTGTGTCTTTTAACTCGAGGTCAACACCGGTCAAAATTCGATAGCGTGAAAACTATGATAGATAGAGCGACGGTTTTGGTGTGATATGAAAGGTCTAACAATGTCAATTAATCTGAGTGAGAAAAAGAAATACTTGCACCACGCTGGGGTCTCCAGGAAGACCCCTCCCCCTACCAGCGGGGGGTCAACTGTATCCCCATAGTATCTTCTGAACAAATCTTCGCAGCGAGACGCGAAAGGTGGCGATTAAAGGCTCTTAATGAAACTGTAATCTAATGCTCTCCCTTTTATAACATAAGCTCTACGTCAGATATCGGTCAGGTCAAAGGTTCAAACTCGAGTTAATGGAGTTAATGGGCAATACTTCCCATTCGAAGTCTTACGAGCATGACTATTAGCGCAGACAAAGTTCTAACAGCTAAGTTTCATCTGTCACATAACCGAAAGTAAAGTTTTGAGCAAAGGTCAAGGTCAAGGCCAGGTCACAAAAGGTCAATATTTGCAGAGTCTACGAAGCCATGGCAACAACATGTTTTATGGTGTATATTACTGCAAGAAGTCGATGTAGCAGCCATTTCGCACAATCTGACTTGATAGTCAACCCATAGGACACAATCTGATCCTATAATGGTGCACAGGTCAATGTCAGGTAATAAAAGGTCAATATTCTGAATTGTTTTGCTTTTTTAGTTTTTAGGACAGTTTTGTCCAGGATATACATAAGTTACATTTTGGTGTCTTTATCTGTTCACTGAAAGCAAAAATCGTTGCTTAAAAAAATACGTAATGAGTTATTTATTCCTTGAGTCATTAGTCGGTCAAAAATAAAGATATTGCTTTACATTTGAGTTTTGTATCGTCAATACTTGAATTTCAAAACAAATATTGGATTTCCATTCATCTTTGAAAAAACAATATACTTAAAAGAATATTCGGAAAAAAACATGGTTGCCGACGGTGCCTTGAAAATAACCCTGTCCTTGTGTGTGATCGGTCGATCGATAAAAACTCATGCAACAACTGCTAGTATATATTTACTGGCCTTTAAAGTCAATAATATGCTTCGCAAAATACAAAGCGCAATCGAGTTGCCACAATCAGGTTCGTAGCGGTTGCAGCGGCAGGGACGGAGACATGTTCGCTCCGTGTTTACAGGTGCACTACCGGGTCAAATGGATCTGCACTTTTTTCCCTCAAAATCGCAAGTACACCACTGTCTACCACCAAAACATCACTCCAGCAACCATACAGCTAGCTGGTGCGCCTCACATCATCGGCGTCGAAGCATGCCTCCTCACCGATAAACTTCTTCCGTGTCGACATGTCATCACGCACCTCCCTCCTCTCAATTCAGGTTCCAGTCCCTTGGTCAACTGGAGACCGACAAGCTTGGAGTTCAGACACAGCCTAGTGCCCGCCAGGGCCTGAATTTGGGCCAGGCGCCCGCGCCGTGGTCCTGAAATTTGCATAGCTAACATTGAGCCCCGCCTACTTTGGATCACGTCAGAGTTTGAGTCTCTGTCTGAACCAGACTTGCCGGTATCATGCCAGGCTCAGCACAAGCTCGGGATTATAATATTGCTTAGGTGAAATGTTGTTTTATTAAAACTAGAATATTGTCATGTAATCATGAGCGGAAACATGCATGAGTATGTGTCGGATGCTTCAGCTGCGCCAGTGTAGGCATAGGCAGATCCCAGAACGGGTGGTTTTGGTCAGTTTGGGGGGGCAAATCCAAAAAAGTATCTCACAATTCTGAAAACTCGTCGGATTTTGCTTGCTTAAGTATCAGTGACTGATTTAAAACAAACTTTCCTTAGTAAAAGTTGCATAGATTTCCTAAAATCTCAGGAAATGTGTTAGATTTACCCCGATTTTGGGTTGTTTTTGGGTGGCATGGCCCCGTGATCCCCCTTGGATCCGCCCATGAGTGTAGGAATACGACGTTTCACGAAATAATATGGCAGACAGGCCCGATCGCTGGCGAATGCCGACGCGCAGTGCCGGCTGGCCGACGCCCCGTCCGCTGCCGGGCAGAGCCGATATCACCAACTTGCACAGGCTCTCAACAGTGCAGTCGCAGCCAGACGCAGCGGAAATTTGCAGTACATGTATATAATTCATTAGTCAATTTTTTGGCACTGGTCTCATATCGAGCTCTAGCGACCTATTTTTGGTAGCCCTCTGTCATCAGAACCCTACTCTCCCAAAAATGAAACTTTTAATCCCGAACAGTTTCTTACAAAAATCAGTGAAAACCCAAGCGAATAGTTAAAAACTGCCCATAGACTCAAAGATCAATGTCTGGCCTACAATTTGATGCCAAAATGATATCCGTAAGATGTTTCCTTTCACCCATTATCAAGCAAGGAATGTCGACTACGATTTTTGCATCTGTCCACCAAATGCTGGCACTGAAAGTTGGCTTAGTTTGCGGCCACTTGATCGTGTGAATACGCATCCTCAATTTGTTTTGCATGACCTTTGTATGATGCCATGGCATTTGTGAACACAAAAATCAACAACGATTAGCGGTTTAAAAATAGTCGATTTGGTGAATTTTGGCCGCTTCTGACCTGAGTTAAAACACAGTGCATAGGAGCCGAGTTAGAAGGGGGCGTCGAAACGCCCCCCCCCCCCGGCTCGAGGAAGGTGGCGCTGAGCACCGGCCCGACGCCCCAGCATTAAATGATATTGTTGGTGAATGTCAAAGTAAGGTTTAGTTCACAAAACATCACTATGCTTAATTCCAAAGTCGTCTGACACATGTTCTTATGGCTACTTTCATTTACTTTCATTTTTTCATTTATTTATTCATATCGCTAACAGGCACTATGCCCACTTATAGACGAAGTCAAGTGATAAAATACAGAAAAAATAATCATTCACATCCACATATGCACACACATACACTGTACACACATACACACACTTTACACATAATACTCGATAGTGATAGACATTTTATCATCTGTAGCCTTTCTCATAAGCGTTTGATAGTAACACTGAAAAAGTTCGCAAGGGTTTACCTTATCTTCACTTTATCATTATCAAAACTAACTCATAACTAGGCCAACAGAGGCGTATTTAGGGGGGTCACCGCACCATGCCCCCATTTGGTGCCGAAGGCGCCCTCATGGACCGAAGGCGCCCCCATGCGNAAACGTTTTATTTTTCCCTGAGCGGTGCCTAGAAAGGATATTTTACCACGTTCTTATTGACATGTCTCATGAATACACGAACACCTATTTTGGCACACCTCCTTTGCACAGGAGTAATATGTCTGTCGGTGGCTAAGACAGCATGTCATCCGTCAAATATCGTCCCGTCTAAAAAGCGTGCTGTCTTACAAAGCAACGACATCCTGAAAAGCCGCATGACTTGTTCGTTGTGTGTCTTGTCGGGATAAGGGCTGCCTCCACTGCCTTTCGTTTTATCTTCTTGAGTTCTTGATGCATGGAAATAACACGATCCTTATCGGGTAGATTTCCTTTGTTTACTTGATGGTGAGGCATTGGAAGCCCTATTGTGTCTTTGTCGGCCTGATGTTTTAATGCGCGGCGTCCTTGGGCCTCGCCCAGTTTTCCGTAATACACTAGGTACATCCTCCACGCGAAATGTTAAAGACTACGCTGTGAAACTTAGGTCTGCATATGCCAACAGTTTTTCTCAGAGCATTTTCGCTATATAATATAATAATGGTGATATACAGGGTCCGCCGAAATTAGGGAAACGCTTATATTATCTGAGTTACCTTCCACTGAGAGGCGCCCACGCAAGCTACATACGTGAAATTCGTACCATAGTTTGCTCGCGCGGTCGGCAGGCACGTTACAATTTTAAATGATTTTTGCCAGGGTCCATTCGTAAGCCATGGGTGACAGTGAGGAACCTTATAGCGAACCGTCTCTCGCGCGGGAACGGCACCGGTGCCGTTATCAAATGCGCTGGAATGCTGTCAAGAAAGCGTATAGAAATGGCCCGAGACATGCTGAATCAGAGAGCGACATTTTTAGAGAGTCAAGGCCAGGGCGGGGAAGAGGGAAAAAAAATCGAGACCATCCAGAAGCGTGAAGAGAGTCATCGAGCGAATCCCCAAAAAAACGATGGCGAGGCTCCAGCGATCTTTACAGGTGCCAACGAGGAAGATCAACAGGAGTTAGCTGGAGCAGCACGTCTGGCCCTGGATACGTCGTGCGCACCCTGACGGCAAGTACGGGTTCCACCAGGACGGTGCCCCTGCACACACGGCCGAGAAAACTCAAGAGTTCCTGAAGTCGAAGATGACGAACGTCAGGGACCACAGAAGGTTGTTTGGCCCCGTCATCCACCCGACCTTAACCCTTGAACTTCTCTAAACCTGGGCGCGTTTGCAGGCCGATGTGTGCAATGTCTCTCACCCAAACCTTGGAGTCGCTGAAGTCTGACATTACGGAGGTGGCTGGCACAAAATGGACAAGCACTACATCCAAAGCGTCGTCTTTGCAGTGCTTCCAGGTCTCGTGTGGTGAGAGTGATTGAGGCTGAGGTGGAATACATTGGGTTAGCTGCAGACGTGATGACCTCGGTGTTATGTCTTGGAAAAAAAAATGTTCATTGGGAATAATATTTCTTTTGATTTGCGGTGCCAGGTTCTCTCAGATGTCATAAGCGTTACCCTAATTTCGGCGGACCCTGTATATATTTATTAAAGCGTTGTAGAGTGAGTAAGTTGATGCTTGCTTTACTCTTATCGCTTAGCAAAGAACATCACCTCTTACACATCCTAATTGATCCTCCCGTGGCTACATAATCACTGCAGTTAGCTGTTGTGTTTCATCATCACGGCAACGCTAATGCATTGCATGTGTTGCCATCTTTGCGCTTGGGCGCCATGTGACCTTCGCTGCCGGAGCGCCCTAAAACACCAATCATCATCATCATCATCATCATCATCTCATCATCATCATCATCCATTCATTCATCATCATCATCATCATCATCATCTTTGCGCTGATTAGTAACATTTGTAAGCTCACATCTCCAACCAGTTGACAAGTGCGAGCTAGACCTTATTATGGCATTGGTGAACATTACTTTCCCATTACAATCAAAGCTCCAATATTTATACTGGGGCAACAGCAAGTCTTGCTGGCTTAGCCTCTTACCGCGCTGGTGCCGTGTAAGTTTATAGTCTGCTGGCTTAAAGTCTGTTTAAAGTCTTAAACAGTTGATATTCTGTAAGCGTAACGCAGCTCAGAGGCCCTGCGCTTGCCGCACTGACTCTTCCCTGGGATATCCCCACGACGAACTGGGGAGATGTTCCCTGCGTTCATCGTCCCGATGTTTGTCGGCTGGTTGCCTCAGTGTTGTGACCAGGGCTGCGGAGTCGGTCGGTTGTCAGGTGACTCCGACTCCGACTCCGACTCCGACCCTCCGGAGGTCGACTCCGACTCTGACTCCGACTCCGTGAGATGCGGACTCCGGACCTTCAACCCAAGTCCCAAGCCCGGCTGGATAGCTGAATCTAACGCCATCCCAAATTTGCTTATTATTCTTGAACTCGGTTGTAGATATCGTCCCCAAATCGTATATACGTAATGGTCTATAAATTCATCACCTGTTCAGAAAAACAAATACAGTAGGGTTATTTGGGAGTAAGAGCATTTGATTGATGTCTTGCAACACCATTTTTATGCGGGAAAAATGACGATACACGTATGCAAATGAGTATGAAATTTAAGTTTCACGCATTTGTTTAATGGCATTCTTCTGTAGAGGATCGACGGGCATATAAATCGAAAACAAGCAGAACGCAAAAATATATTTTCTTCAACTGCATTGCTAGTAGCACGAGGAAAAGCCCGCAGTTGCATGAGGGCACCGAATGTCAGGTACTTGCCAAGTACCGGCGGGCTAAAAGTGGTGGAACGGGCTTAAAAGTGAAATAATTACCCTTTTATTTTTAGTTAGCAACAATTTCTTGGGCTTTCCGTTGTGGTATAACAATGATTTAAGTTTTATTTTGAGAATAAAATAAATAAATTTCCTTACTCAAGGTGGTATTTTTTACAAATAAAAACAAGTACTAAAACTTAATTTGAAACTCATGACCAGTGTCTTTCCTATCACTATTTGAAGAGCGCCATATCTTGCCCGGTGTTTCAAATTTATTCAACACTGGCAATGTCCGTGAACAAATCGTGACCACTAAATTAAGATCGAGCCGGGGTCGTTGTCCAATAATGCATCGATGAGCTTCTGAGTAATTTCCCGCTTGTGTGTTATTGTTTGTTAATTTTGTTGGGGGAATGACTATACTTTCATGATACATAAAAGCTTAGTGTTATAACAACCAGAAACAAAACTATTCACAATTCATAATGTTCATTTTTTGTTAATTGAGGGTCGCAACCACTCAAACACATCGCCATAAAAGTGCCAAGTTAACTGCTAATTTGGTTACCTGTTCATTCAATGGTTATTAGATATAGGGATCTACGAACATATAATCACAAGAAGTAGAGCCACAAAAATACATTTCAATTAAATTGCATAAAAAATGCCCGTAATTTGATAAGGACCAAAATATTTGCAAGCAGCTGCAAAGTACCGGTCGTGTAAAGGGTGGAACGCTTATTAACTTTAAATTGCAATATCTTTCGAAAGGGAAGTTTGTAGGCAAAATGTGACGATTTTACAATATATTTTGGTCTCGTCTGTTGATTTCAAGTGATAACTCCATTTTTTTTTGGGGGGGAATGTGAGTATTTCCCTTGAACAACTTTACTTGAAATAGTACAATAAATATGCATAATATAATATGTGGTACAATACAATATGTGGTACTGTTTGTCGACTTCAAGTAATAATTCCATTTTTGTGGAAAAGGTTCATATTTATCTTAACAAAAGAGAGGGAAATTACTTAACTCGCTTGACAAGCTTCCAATTTGCTTGTAAGCCGGAATTGGCTTACCCGATCTACCGATTTCTTATGATCGTCAGCAAAAATCCTTGGAGTGGCATTTTGACCTGCGACCGAAGACATTCCCTAAGTATAGGAGTTGTCTCTATTACGGTCCATGGTAATACTAGAATAGTGAATTACCACACATTATTTGGCAAAATTAATGGAGTATGGGAAAATAAACTTAGTTGACAAAGTTCCAAGGCTCAAAAATTATGTTAAGTCCATTCGCCATTAATGATCCATTAAAACTATTTATGAAAGTACGATGCCCATACCGTGCCATACACTGCCAGCCTTAGTCGGAGTCGGCCAAAATTACCGACTCCGACCGACTCCGACTCCGACTCCGACTCCGCAGCCCTGGTTGTGACGCCTGCTCGTCTCTATGTTTGTCGTCCGCGTATCGCGGTGTTTGTCTCGGACTTCTGACCGTGGTGTTGTCTCGGACTTCTAACCGTGGTGTTTGTCTCGGACTGCTGACCGCGGTGTTTGTCTCGGACTGCTGACCGCGGTGTTTGGTCGTCGGACTGCCCTGCCGGGTGTTTTGTCTCGGACTGCTGACCGCGGTGTTTGGCTCGGACTTGGCTGATCCACGGTGTTGTCTCGGACTGCTGACCGCGTGTTTGTCGTCCGCGTATCGCGGTGTTTGTCTCGGACTTCTGACCGTGGTGTTTGTCTCGGATTGCTGACCGCGGTGTTTGTCTCGGACTGCTGACCGCGGTGTTTGTCTCGGACTTCTGACCGCGGTGTTTGTCTCAGACTGCTGACCTGCGGTGTTTGTATCGGACTGCTGATCGCGATGTTTGTCTCGGACTGCTGACCGCGGTGTTTGTCTCGGACTGCTGACCGCGGTGTTTGTCTCGGACTGTTGACCGCGGGTTGCTTCAGACTGCTGACCTGCGGTGTTGTCTCGGACTTCTGACCGTGGTGTTTGTCTCGGACTGCTGACCGCGGTGTTTGTCTCGGACTGCTGACCGCGGTGTTTGTCTCGGACTGCTGATCGCGATGTTTATCTCGGACTGCTGACCTGCGGTGTTTGTCTCGGACTGCTGACCGCGGTGTTTGTCTCGGACTGCTGACCGCGGTGTTTGTCTCAGGACTGCTGACCGCGGTGTTTGTCTCGGACTTCTGACCTGCGGCTCGGCCTCCGCTCGTCGGCCGGCGGCCTCGGCAGCTCGTTAGTGAGCTCGTTTCACGTCCGACCGACAGCGATTAGTACTGCTCTCCGCCCGCCTCCGGTCGCGGTGAGCAACACACGGATAATGGCCGGCCGGCCAGACAAGTAATCTTGGGCCAGACCCACCTGTTGTACCGCCGCCGCCGCCGGCCGCCTCCGCCGCGCTCGCAAGGCACCTCGTGTGTTTTTTAGCTACGAGGTCGAGAACCGAGTCAAAATTCGATAGCGGCTTGAAAACATAAAGTGATAGATACGAGCTTGATCGGCTTTTGTTGTGATATTCAAACTGGTCTAAACAACTTCGCCCATTAATCTGGAGGTTGATAACAATGATTTGGTTTACTTGCACCAGAGTAGGGGTCTCCAGGCAGACCCGGCCTAATGGAGGATAGATCCAGCGGGGGGGGGTATAGACTGCGTCATTACGCCCATAGTATCTTCTGAACAAATATTCGCAGCGAGACGCGAAAGGTGGCGATTAAAGGCTCCTAATGAAACGAATCTAATGCATATCCTATTTTTTTATAAATAAGGTCAACTGTCAGATCTCGGTCAGGTCAGAAGAAGCACGCTCCAACGAATCGGCTGAGTTAATGGAGTTAATGGGCAATAGCTTTCATCCGAAGTATTAAACGAGCATGACTATTATTCGCAGACAAAGTTTCTGAATACAGCATAAGTTCTTCATCTGAGCCGACTGATAACCGAAAGTAGAGTTTTTTGAGCAAAGGTCAAGGACACAAGGTTCAGAAAGGTTCAATATTTGCGAAGAAGGTCTCAACGGAGACATGCAACACATGTTTTTTGGTTTAAATTTTACATGCACAAGTTCGATTAGTAGCAGCCATTTCCACAATCCTGAACCTTGATAAGTCAACCCATAGGACCAATCTGATCTATAATGGTGCACAGGTCAATTCAGGTAAATAAAAGTCATATTCTTTAAAAAAAAAAAAAAAAAAAAATGTCCCAGGATATACTTAGTTAACCATTTTTTTGTCTTTATTCTGGTTCACTGAAAGGCAAAAGCGCTGCTTAAAAATTACTAAATAAAGTTATATATTCTTTGAGAGTCAGTTAGTCGGTTCCACAAATATAATAGTGTACTTGTACATTTGAGTCTTTGCATCGTCATTACTGTGAATTTCAAACCAAATATTGGATTTCCAATTATCTGAACAAAGCAATATACTGTTAAGAAATATGCTTCCGAAAAAAAAATGCGACGCTCGTGCTGTAAATGACCTGTCCTGTGTTGTGATCCGGCTCATCGATAAAACTCGTGCAACAACTGTAGTCACATATTTAATGGCCTTAACAGAGTCAATCTAATATGCTCGCAAAATACAATCGTGCAATCCGATTGGGACAATCAGGGTTCGTAGCGGTTGCAGCGTAGCGGCAGAGGACGGAGACAATGCTGGCTCGTGTTTACAGGTGACTCCCGGGTCAAATGAACTGGCACTTTCCCTCTCGCAGTACACACTGTCTTACACAAACATCACTCAGCACCATAAGTAGTCTGGTGGCCTCACATCATCGCGTCCAGCATGTCCTCCTCAGCCAATAACTTCTTCCGTGTCTGACCATGTCATCACGCACCTCCTCCTCTTCCTCAGGTTCAGTCCCTTGGTTCAACTGAGACCGACAAGGCCTGTTCAGCACAGCCTCAGGCCCGCCAGGCTGAATTTGGGCCAAGGCGCCCGCGCCGTGGTCCTGAAATTTGCATAGCTAACATTGAGCCCCGCCTACTTTGCATTAACGTCAGAGTTTGAGTCCTCTGTCTGAACCAGACTTGCCGGTATCATGCCAAGGCTCAGCACAAGCTCTGATTAGAATAATTGCTTATGTTGAAATTTGTTTTATTAAAACTAGAAATATTGTCATGTAATCTATGAAGCGGAAACATGCATGAAACGTATGTGGTTGGATGCTTCAGGCTGCGCAGTGTGGCATAGGGCAGCCAGAACGTGGTGGTTTTGGTCAGTTTGGGGGGGGGCAAATCCAGAGTATCGTCAAATTCTGAAAACTACAAATCGCGTGGTATGAATAACTAATCGAAATTTCGCTTGCTTATGTATCATAACTAGATTTAAAACAAGCTTTCCTAAGTAAAAGTTGCATAGAGATCGTCCTAAATTGATCAGTGACGATGCTTTGTTGGTAGATTTACTCCCGATTTTTGGTTGTTTTGGGGGGGCATGGCCGCCTGTGACCCCTTGGTCGCCCATGAGTGAGGAATACGACGTTTCACGAAATAATATGGCAGACAGGCGCCGATCGCTGGCGAATGCCGACGCTCGGTGCGGCTGGCCGGCCGGCCGGGGCCCCACGCCCCGTCCGTGCCGGGCAGAGCCGATATCCGACCAAATCTTGCACAGGCTCTCAACAGTGGCAAGGTCGAAGCCAGACGCAGCGGAAATTTTCAGGACATGATCATAACTCATTAGTCAATGTTTTGGCACTGATCTCATATCGAGCTCTAACGAGCCATTTTTTGTAGCCCTCTGTCATCAGAACCCTACTCTCCCAAAAATGGAACTTTTAATGCCAACAGTTTCTAGCAAAAATCAGTGAAAACCCAAGCGAATAGTTGAAAACTGCCCATAGACTCAAAGATAAATGTCTGTTCTACAATTTGATGCAAAAATGATATCCGTAAGATGTTTCCTTTCACCTATAATCAAACAAGGAATGTTGACTACGATTTTTGCATCTTGCCGCCAACTGCTGGCACTGAAAAGTTGGCTTAGTTTGCGGCCAACTTGAGCGCTGGTGAAAACGCATCCTCAATTTGTTTTCCATGACTTTTTATGATAGCCTGGCATTTTGTGAACACAAAATCAACAACAATTAGCGGTTTGAAAATAAGTCCCCGATTTTGGTGAATTTTGGCCGCTTCTGAGCTGAGTTAAAACACAGTGCGCCGCAGCCGGGGCCGCCCCGCCCCCGCCCCCGCCCCCGCCCCCGCCCCCGCTCCCGCTCCCGCTCCCGCTCCCGCTCCCGCTCCCGCTCCCGCCGGAGACAGCGCGACGAAGGCAGCGGAACGACGGCGTAACGCCACGACTAACTGGGGAGATGGTTTGTTTGGCCGGCGCTTGACTTGGGAGGACGTGTTCCGGCGCGGGGCGTGGTGGTGTGGCTAAGTCTGATCTGGCGGAGCGCCGTCACGTTCTGAGGAGGGCTCTCCGTGGTCTTGTCGGCGTGTGTGTGATTTATTGTTTGTTTGTGTGCCGTGTGGGCTTGGCTTTGGGTCCGCTGGGAGAGGGGCGACCGGGAGGGCGATATCTAGAACCAATCTCGCTTCAGACGCGAGGTGATATTCGGTTATAAGATTTAGACCGCAGATCAGCGTTTGAATTTCTGACCGCCTTCTGGTCCGGTATTTTGCTCTCTTCAGTGAGTTACCCCGCTTCGACCTCAACCTTTCGGGCCCAGCTAACGCCCGGATCATGATGCCGCTGCTTTCTCCAGTGGATGTCTAAATTGCATGCTCAGACGAGTTATATTCTTGATTCCAAAATGTACCTAGATTATGAATGATAATACATAAATCAAAGTAACAAGTATGTACCTGCTAAATATACCCACTTATATTCTGTAGTCCAGAATATAGCAATTCTGGAGTCCAGAATATTACTCATTTGTGCACAAAGTTTGCACCTCAGCCTGTTTACGCGGTGGCAGTGTGAGCTGAACCCGAAAGGCTGAGGCCGAAACCGGGTAACTCACTGAAGGGAGCAAAATACTGGACCAGCAAAATACCGGACCAGCAAAATACCGAGGACCAGTCAAAAATACAAGGACCAGCAAAACTACCGGACCAGAAAGCGGCCAGAATTCCAACACTTGGCGGCGACTTTTTTTCATGAGCGAATTTTGCTGTTTTATTTTGGACTGGAAATAGACGGTAGTTCTGAAGTTCTGCATTGCTGAAACTACCTGTCTTTTCATTTTGTACCCATCATCGGGCATTCATTTTTCATCCAGATTGTTTTGCATTCTCATCTGACGTTGGTCTCGCCATATCAACCGCTGCTGGCGCACCCTGTCCTGCTCGGTCGGCTTGGCCGCTGAGCTGTGTAGCCAGTGTGAGCCTGATGGCAGTCGGGCCCAGCTGATGGCTGTGTCGGCCCAGAGCTGATGGCGTGCTCGGCCCGGCGATGGCTGTGTCAAAAAGCGGCTGCAAAGCCGCGGCTTGATGGCTGTGGGTCGGCCCGGCTGATGGCAGTGTCGACCGGTTGATGGCTTGTGCTCGGCGGCTCGCACGGCTGTGCCGGCCCGGCTGATGCATGCCTTTTCGGCCCGGCTGATTGACTGTCCGGCCGGCTGATGGCTGGTCGGCCCGGCTGATTGAACTGATCGCCGGGCTGATGGCTGGTGTCGGCCCAGCTGATGCGCCTGTGTCCGAGCCCGGCTGAATGGCTGTGGCGGCCCGGCTGATGGCTGAGTTCGGCCGGCTGATGGGCTGTGTCGGCCGGCTGATGGCTTGTGGTCGGCCCGGCTGATGGCTGTGTCGGCCCGGCTGATGGCTGTGTCGGCCCGGCTGATGGCTGTGTCGGCCCGGCTGATGACTGTGTCGGCCCGGCTGATGGCTGTGTCGGCCCGGCTGATGGCTGTGTCGGCCCGGCTGATGGCTGTGTGGGACCTGGCTGATGGCATTAGTTGGTCGCCCGGCTGGAATCCGGTGTCGGCCCCAGCTGATGACGTGGGTCGGCCCATGTGTGGCTGTTGTCGGGCCCGGCTTGGACGGCTGTGTATCTGGCCATACGGCGTGAATGGCTGTGTCGGCCCGGCTGATTGGCTGTGTCGGCCCGGCTGATGGCTGTGGTCGGCCGGCTGATGGCTTGTGTCGGCCGGCTGCAATGGCTTGTCGGGCCCCGGCTGATGGCTGTGTGGCCCGGCTGATGACTGTGTCGGCCCGGCTGATGGCTGTGTCTCCCGGCTGATGGCTGTGTCGGCCGGGTTGATGGGTGTCGGCCCGGCTGATGGCTTGTGCGGCCCGGCTGACGGCTGTGCCGGCCGCGGCTGATGGCTGTGTCGGCCCGGCTGATGGCTGTGTCGAGCCGGCTGATGGCTGGTGTCGGCCCCCGGGCTGATGGCTGTCTCGGTCCTCCTGATCGGCCCCATACACATCACTCCGGGCGCCGTCCGGCTAAACTGGACAGAGGACCGATCTGCTGTCGGCTGCCCCGGTTATTATCGTCCGTCTGTTCCCTGGTAACGGCTGCGGCCGGGCCACTCCCACCCTGCGCCTCAACTGATCGGTCGCCATGGCTAATGCAGGACAGTAATTAGATGTGGTAGCTGCTCCATCAGGTGGGTAGCAAATATAGAGCAAGACTTTATAGTTCGAGCTTTAAGTGAAGCAAAGTGCAGAATGTCTGAAGAGTCTAAGCTCTTATTTATTTGTAGGCTGTTTCGTTGTGGGGAAGTACAAGCAGAATTCCTCAATGTCTTCCTTTATTGAGCTCGTTTATTATATACATACTAACGACTGGGCGGCATGTGACCTTCGCTGTCGGTCCGCCCTAGAACCCCAATCATCATCATCATCACATACTAACGACAACGAAGTGCACGCCTGAATTCTGATACATCGTTGCCTCATGAAGATGTGTGGAAAGTCATTGTTTTCTAGAATTAATTTGCTGTCCAAACCAGTTTTAATGGTGACGTCATAATAAATCCATATTGTGGTACAAACTTAGCGGACGTGCTCCAATAATTTCAAGCCATTACAATCATCCTTCCTCGATACATTTCTGATTTCGCCGTTGAAGAACAGTGCGATAACGCCTGTATTAGTTTGAAGCGAATAAGCTTGCTCACCCGACACAGTAATCTAGACACGGACGACATAGCCATAAACACGATACTGAATAAGCTGGCAGCAGAATATGATACGGCAGATAAGCAAGGCGTTCCTCGTAGAGGGATGCCAACTGAGCTCTCAATTTACTAATGGAATGCCGTCCATCTTTCATCCTCCAATCCCTGTGCAACATTTTGTGAGATTTGTAGTTTGTCGACATGTGTGTTTGTATGCGTGTTTGTATGTGTGCGGGATTTTTGGTCTGGCTGCGTTGACTGGTCTGATTAGGTCGTGTGTGGGCAGATGTGATATTGTGATATGTCTGTGTGTTGACAGATGTGTTCAGACTGTGTGCTGACAGATATGATCAATGTGTTGACAGTATGATCAATGTGTTGACAGATGTGATCAATGTGTTGACATATAGGATCGATGTGTTGACAGGTGAGTGAGCAGCAGGTGATTCTGGAGAAGGCCGGCGTGCCCGGCTTCTACGTCACAAACGACCCTCAGGAAATCCGTCTGCAGCTGTTCCTCCTGCGCTTCATCGGTGAAATCAGTCAGCAGCCCAGTCTAGTGGAACCTGCCGGTTCCTGACGACGGCGGCACAACTCGTGAACGCTGCCAGGAAGACTCCTGCTGCTTCCAGAGCCTCCTGATATCAGGTGCTCTCCTGACGCTGTCAGACATACTCCTGATGCCATGAGGCATGTTAAGATACGGCCAGGGAAACTCCTGACTTTACTGGGCTATGGTACTGGTGACAAGGCACATCTGCTTGGAGAAATGTTCCCAATGCGGTGCTGATTTGTATGTCTCCACAATCCACGATTATTGGCTCGATCACCCGGCAGACGTCACCAGAGGAGCGAGCACCACACCCCATCCGGCTGTCTCTCTGACGTCACTGAAACCCATTTACCTTTGTGACGTCATCACAGCTCGGAGAATCTGCCCGTGGCGTCACCGACACCAGCCGTAACATCATTACTGGCGTTAGTACAGAATCTAGACTCTGCTGGGGGAGGGGGAGGGGGAGGCTCAGCCGCACCACGTTTGCGTCACGGGCCTATCTTGTGACTTGCGATGCACTCTTGAGGATCCGGGACGGCGGTGGATGTTATAAGGCTGTGATAGCGGAGTGCGCGGCCTGGGTGGTCAACTGCTGCTGTAGCTGATGATAGGAGAACACTATCGTCATAACGGATCGAGCAGAGTGCGCGGCCTGGGTGGTCAACTGCTGCTGTAGCTGATGACAGGAGAACACTATCGTCATAACGGATCGTCGGACGACATGAGAGTGGTGAATAGACCGTCCATTGTGAGTGCAGCAGTAAAGTCCCGTATCGGCGATGACACAGGTATCGGTGAGTGCCGTGATCGGAATGTGGACTGTCACTCAATTGTGAACCCCGTGAAGTGTTAGGAGCTTCACTGTGAACCGCTGTTCGGCTCCCGTGTTGTGCGTGGAATGGTCAAACAATGAGCACAGAGGATGCTGTATACAATTTTGTAGCTGTGTAAGAAACGTTTTTGAGTCGTATTTGAACGTTGGGCTACGATCGGATCATTCACGAATGTTAACCGAAGAATCCTGATCAACTTTCATTTGTATTCAGAATGTGCGACACCTTGATTGCCGTCCAACTCCTCTTAGGCACACATTCACAGTCTTGTTTTTACTGAGTACGTGGATGTTGACACTACTTGTTGCTGATGATCATCTCTCTTGTGCACCTCGCAGCCTCAATCATAGTTTCAGTCCGTGGCTGAGCATCACGAGGAATATTCACAAATATTGTGTATTAAATGCATCGTGCATGCATCTTCAAATGGCGGCAACTATGTAGGTTGGTACGTTTATTTTTAGAAACTCCTATTTTGCTTTAATCAATGTTCCATTTATTTACATTGTAACGAGCATGAATGATTTACCTAAACATCACATTACATTGTTCTTCTATGATCATCTCCATCTTCCAATCTCGGTGTTGCTCTGAGCTCTGTGTCACGTCATCACATGTGTTCACTTTGTCACATCAATCACTGGTCATATGGGTCGATTGCGCCGGAGCACGGAGTTGGTCCTTCACTGCCATCACTGCAGATCAGTCCGTGTCCAGGACGCCGATCGCGGTACCCGCCCCGGCTGCGGCCGCCCGACTCTCAATTAGAGCCCGCGCGCCTGTGACAGCGCGCCGACGGTCGGGTGTTCTGCCTGTCGCTGGCCATGTTGGTCAGGTAATTATCAGAGCTGGGCGGCCGTTCTGGGCGTTTGACCGCGATGTCACACTCCTCTCAGTCGGCCCGACGGACGGCAGACGGCAGTCTGGGGCTGACCGGTACAGCGCCGGCTGGCCCGAGCGCTCACCACTGGCTGCGGCCGGGAGAGCGCGCCTGAAGTGTGCTCACCACTGGCTGCGGCCGGGTACGGCTGTCGTAACCCCGACGGCTTGTCGGCGCCGGACCCTTTGGCAGACGCGCCAGGTTCCCGGCAACCGTATCTGTCGGCATCCGAGAGCTCTTTATCACAGCTTCGAGAGGTAGCTGTAAGGTGACAATGCTACATAACCTGTTTCACAAACACACAACACACACCACACACACACAACACACACACAACACACACACCACACGAGCAACACACGCACACACACCACACACATCACACACCACACACACACACACACACACATAGCTACACAGACTACACAGGCTAGACAGTCATTCAAAGGCGCGATAAATTAGCTTCATGGTATAAAGAGGAACGTCTCACGAATTCATCAAACACTCCTTCGTATCTCTAAATCACTTTCAGAGTTTTCGGTCTGCCACACTTTTTTTCCAAGGCATGAATTTAGAATAATGCACAATTTGACTCTAGTCGCATGGATGTCTGTTCTCGAAGCACAGTATCTGTGAATCAGACATGTGCTCGGATCCCAGGAAGCCTCAAATTGGAATCAAGGTTCTGACAACGATAACAGCAAACACAGGCAACTAATAATCCTTTTCGTTAATGCGAGTCGGCATCTGTTCACCTCATCTGTCGCATTTCTCATTTGAAACGACGAGCATGACATACCTGTTTTTGAACAGTATGATCTCCATCGGCGTAACACACTCCCGCGGCAAAAGCGCACCAGTTTAAAATTGACAAAGTGCACCGTGGCACTGTCAGATTGTTGATGACCTTTGCCGCGGGAGTTGTGTACGGCCGATGTGAAGAGCATAATGTCAAACCATATGTCATGCTGTGCCGGTTTCAATGAGAAAATGGCCGAATTGGAGGTGACACAGATGCCGCCTCGCAATTAAGAAAAGGTTGTAATACGTTGTAACTTCTAGCGTCCGGAATCCTCTCTTGCCCTGAGCCTGTTTGGTTATGTTTGGCTATCCAAAACGTTCCGAAAATAGCCCTGAGATCCACTTTGGATCCCTGAACCTCGGATCCATGATCCCGAAGTATCTTGGGCCATTTTCGCGGTGTTCTGATACTTCGATTTACGAAAAAGCTTGCACCATGAAAAGTGCACGGAGCAATAGTTTGCAATGTGCGGAAGTGCTATAGCATATCACCCGTCGCCACAATACTCTTTAAAGGCCAAAACGCCTGGGGGAATGGAACATGTCTGACTGTGATGCTCAAAGGTTTTCGCCGTTGTTTATTCCTAAAAGCTTTTGCCGTTTATTACAGCGTCAGATACCCGCACAAGCTGGCGCTTCAACATGATGAGTTTGTCAAGCGGTCTTTGGATGAAAAAGGCATCTGAAGAACTCATTTGTTTGCAAATTGAAGCAAATAGAGGAGACAATTGCTTTTCCGAGAATATGGAGTTGATGAATCCTCGAGAACGAAAAACATGCTTACCTGGGTTATAAAACACAGGCTGCAAAATTGGCGCCGGTGCGTCAGTTTCTTGCATTGCTTTGCTTTACTTCCTCCGTAGCATGTTCGCATGAACATGGTGTTCAGAGCATCATCGATCGTTTTTGTCCATCACACCAGACACACGGTCCCGACTCATTCTCGATGAGATGTAGAACGTTAACTGCCTATTTTAACCGGATCCCTTGGCTTCGAAACGTTGAATTTCTCAACGGTAGTGGCTGTGGTGACTAGATGACTCACCTATTTCGAGCTGCTGCCTCACCTGGAGTCGCTTCCTCACATTGAGTCGCTGTATCACCGGTCACCGGGGATTAGCCGTCTCACCTGGAGTCGCTGCCTCGCATTGAGCCGCTGTATCACCAGTCACCGGGGGATTAGGCCGTCTCACTGCCTCGCATTGAGTCGCTGTATCACCGGTCACCGGGGATTAGCCGTCTCACCTGGAGCCGTTGTCGGGCCGGGCGCGCTCGGACGGCATGTGAGCGTCGGGCAGCGGCTGGTGGAAGCGGTCATAGGCCTGCGGTTCTGACACGTGGGATGGAGAGGAGAGCTGGCGACCGGTCCGCGGTGGCTCGTTCCTGCCGAGTGACGGGTCACGTGCGGTTACTACGGGTCACGGCAGGTCATACCAGGTCATGTGTCAGGTCAAGTCACAGCGGGCCACACCAGAATATTGCGTTCCACTCTGAACACAGCTGGTCATTTCAGGTGATGTGATCGTCATAGACCGCGTCAGGTCAAGTACATTCCCGATCATTACGAAGTCACATCAGGTCAAGTCAGGTCACAACTGATTGAGTCACACCAGACGACTCAAAAATGATGTTTAACAAAATTATCCCTTTGCCTGCATGACTCCTTTTCACAAAGCTGTCTCGAATGAGACGGCAGGTGTGACTGCCGTTTTGGTGGTGCTGGGTGTGCTGGTGGCGGTAGGAATAAACTTCAGAGAGTACTCCACAGTTTGTCTGGTGCAGAGGACGGAGAACACAACATGGTTAACATCGATTCGAACAAACAACATCGATTCGACGCCTTTTCCTGCGGGCGATGCCGAAGTTCTGCCTCCTCGTCGCGTCGTGCCTCACCTGGAAAGGTCGGGGTACTGGTCGAATCCTCTGCTCTGGAGTTCATCGCCTCCCCGGTAGTCGTCGTCGTCGTCGGGAGCGAAGGCCCTGTTGTCCCTCTGCAGTGGCTGTGCCTGTGACGGCGACGGCTTCCGTCTGGACGGCTGCCTCTGCGCCTTGGCCGCCTTGCTGGCCAGCCCAGCGCCGCCGGCCTGGAGCGCCTTCATCGTCTGACGCATGCTGGAAGGCGCGGCAGACAGGTCAATTGTGTCACGACACGTTTAGTTTATCAGTGATGAGGTATGCGTGGTTATAAGCTCGGGAATGCGGACAGCGATTCCGCCACATCAGAAAATGAGAACTTTTGTGAAAAAATCAACTGAGGACATATCTCATTATCAGTGCATTTCGACTGTTGCATTCAGAGCACATAACGGTATGAAGCGCTAGTGGCGTAATGTTTGATAATTCAGCTAAATTGGGGCATAGTATTTCGTTAGCCTGACGCTGATGGTAGCGGCTGATGTGGCATGATGCTGACGGCAGTGACGTGGCATGACACGGTGCTGATGACGCTGGCTGACACTCACCCGATGACGACGTACGCGGTGCCCAGGCTGACCGCCAGCAGGAAGATGATGAAGAAGATGAACACGCCGGTAATGATGTATATCTGCTCCTGGACATCGATCAGTTTCGGCGCCTCGGTCTGTAACGCGGGTGGTCAGGAGGAACGTTACAGACTGCGTATCTGATGGTCTGCACGTCTCCGTGCTCGTCGCAAGGCTTAGCCGACATATATCTGTTCTTGAAAACCTAGCTTACGGGTGTATTACTGGCTGCTGTGCCCCGTGGTGGAAATTTGCCAGCCTACGAATTCGCATGCTCACACCAGACTTGTATCCAGTCCATAATCTAGGTAAGTACTGGGGTGCAGAATATGACTCGATTAGGTATGCGCTAGAATTGCATCTCAGCTGAAGATGCATGGGACGGTAGCGAGCTTCGATTGCTATCTGGACCCGAAGGGTACCTGAGGCCGTGACGCGAGTAAGCGAAGCACGTTGATTCAACCGAGCTCTGGCTCGTCTGGCTCGTTCTAAGCCCGTGTGATGCAATGATAACATGAAGGAAACAAGCAACGCAGGGACAATTCAGACTGAAGAGCAACACAACGATAAACGGTGATTAAACAAGTTCAGTTATCGATATATCAGTTCAGTTATCGATTTAATATCTCGTCGATGGGGTGTTTTATCCGTGTCACAAGTTATCGGTGCAACTCGGGCCGACGCTCACACAACGTTCTGCAACAGAAGCAGGCTTCTCAGTGACTGTCTCAAAGGCCCCGCTGAAGATTTCCAATCAAAAATCGTCGAGCCAAATGTTTTATGTTTTGTCTTAAGCGACAGTTAGTAAATAAAGTCCCATGTTGTCTCCATAATACAAGCGATCGTCTGAAACCGTAATCCCTCCCCCTGTCATCGAATAAGTAAAACTTGTTGCCCAAATTTGTTCAGCGAATGACAATGAGCGAATACATTGACCTTCTACCGACATGAGACAGAGCCTTCCTTCTCCAGTGTGGTCGGCTATCGGGGGAGATTTCCGCTGTAATCTGCTTTGCTATCAGTTTGTCCGCGGTGACTGGACGCGTCACGCGGCACGGTGAGCCGAGGGAGGGCCGCACAGATAGACCGCCCGCCTGCTGCCGGTGGCAGGATTAGAGCCTCACTGCTGATAGCACGAGCGACCCGGGCCCCGCTGACATCGGCGGCGGCCGTTTCGGGGTCAGAGGCTAGGTCTCAAGTCACTAGCTGTAGGGCGGGGCGCATTGGTTCTTTTGTCCTCTCCCACAGCTTTACTCAAAACTCGGGCGTCCAGCTGGTTCATTTCCAGTGCAACTGGGAGGTTAGACTGTACCGCATGACACCAAGGTTCTGCGGCGCAGTATACTAACAGGCAGTTGATAATGGCAAGGGGGACGTTCCCTTATAAAGACGTAAGTATTTTCAATATATCCTAACGATGGAAACGTTGGTTTGTTATGTTGCGTTTGTCTTACATTATCTTTTAAAACAATAGATTCATCTTCAGTCAGTGGTGTATATTTTTGATTTTTTGTGGTGGACGAACCGGGACGGATTTCAAGGGAAGCCTATCAGCATCATGGCTTCACCGAAACCACCGACATTGGCTGAAAATTATAATATTTTAAAGACATTCTATGCAACTTGTACAAAGGAGGGTATTCTTTTATTAATCAATTAATAATGCAAAACCAGACGCAATGTCATGAGTTTTGGTCTTTGGACTTGTGTCGGACGACCCTCAAACCAATGTTTCGGTCGGTCTGTATCCTTCAGAAGGCCCAAGGCCTTACTTGGAATCCTTACTTAGTAAGACAGCAATGTTAACCTGACATTGACTTGAGGGGGAGGGGTAAATATCTCCTCTGACGTATTTTGGCAATAGCTTAAAAACCAATAGCGACTTAAACGTGAAACTTTGTGTACTTTCTCCTACATCGACTATGTGGATTTCTGTCCACAAATAAAGCAATTTTGTTGGGAAAAATAAATGTGGATACTGCGAATTTAGTGACGTCACTACACACAAGTTTCGTATTCACTAAAGGAGGAGCATGATTTACATGCTTCTTATTGAGAGCTTTGGAATGCCTTCTTGCGTGTCTCGCTGCGCTCTTGGTTCGAAAGATAACCAGGGTCCGATACCCCCCCCCACCAGTCATGGCTTTCGCCGATACCCCCCCCCCCCCCCCCCGGTTTCGCGCAGGTACGACGTGACGAAGGTGGTGCCTATAGGCTATAAGCAGTCTACAGTTTCGTAAACTAAAAATATTTTAGTCAGAAGCTTGGTTTTCCAATGATCACGTGCGAATAGAAACCTGAAGTGTTTAGGTACTTTAAACACGCGCCCTGGTGGGCACATCCTCCGAGACAAACTTCGCGCATGGTTGGGTGGGTCAAAAAAACGACGCCCCCGTCTAACTCGAAAACTAAAAGGGATAGAAGAACGGCGGAAAAAACGTTTTCGAAAGCTCTTGACAATATACACTTAGAAGTTACCAGAACCAGTTTTAAGCTCAGGTCAATATTGAGGTACCGAGAGGTCAGTACAAAGGTTCATAAATTTCACAGTTTTTGGAGGACTATCTATTTTCCGGGCGATTCGAACAATACCTACCGATTATCTCGTGGAACTATGAATAGCAAGGTACCAAACGGAAAAATATAAAATCTCATAACAAGGGGATTCCAAATGTGTACCGGGCAAAGGGTGTCCAATAAAAGAAAATTGAGCTCAGATCAATAATTGAGTTTAGGCTCAAGAAGTCATATACATCAAGGGAGTGTTCCAAAAATTGCCTGTTTTGGGTAAAAAAGCTTGTTTTTCCTGAGTAGCTTTTTTTATCTAAAAAAACGATAGAAGCAAATATTTTAATATCGTGTTTGTCGCCTCGAAGGTGCTTTTGACAATACATGGTGACGTGCTGGTAAGGTACCAATCATCAAAATTTGAGCGCTAAGGTCAAGGTCATTTGGTTGACCATGGTAGGTCATATATTTTCTATGGTCGCGATGGCTCCGCGGCAGTCAGAAACGAACACAAGTGGTGTCGTCCGCTTTGTCTCTATCTTATTCTACTCAATTAGGTTATTTAGCAATAATTGCTGATGACCTCAAATGACCTCAGATGACCTTGTAGATATCAATGAGCTACAATTACACATTGGTCATCCAGAATGAGCTAAAATGACTTGATTCTGAAAGAATCAGCCTGATCCAAGGCATATTTTCTTAATGGGAAGCATTAGCTTATTTTCCCGTTCACTTATCAGGAAATTGACCTGACATTAGGTCACCGATGCAAAAAATCCGAGATTTAAAGATTGTAGGTACTTATGATCTTATGAAATCCTACAAGTTTCAAATCTTTCGGACAAAAACTGTGGCTTAGGCACGATAACAAACATTTTGGAAGGCATGTCACTTGATGTGACCTGGTGACCTGACCTGAGACGACCTAAAGTCAAATTTTTGACAAGATGTGGGAAATTGATATTCAAACAGCTGTACAAAAATTTGGCGGCGCTGCGCGTCGCCGTTTTCCCGCTATTCTGGAAAAACCTTAGGGGAGGTCAAAATGACCCCCACCAGGGCGAGGGTTATTCTGAGGCCAGAATCAATGGCGGAACCAGAATGGCAAAAAAAGTTGGTTCGGGGAGCGAATCTTAAAAAGTCACACATATAATAGCAGGGGCTTGGGAGCGATTTCAAAGTGGAGGGGGGGGGAACCAAATTTGACTAGTCACCCATTTTTCTTCTGCGGATTTCGGCTTTCACTTCAACTGGAGTCCTAGGTACGTGGTCTTTCATAATGCATTTAGGTTTAAAAACACTTCACAATGAAACGAAATATATCTTTATACGTGATAATAATATCCCACCATGATCGTAAAACAATCACGGACAGGCGCATTTTCTCATCTTTCAACACTGGTGCCGTTTTCGTGGCAACAGATCTCGGTTCTGCTCTGAAAGACATGCCGCACCGCACGTCATGATATCTTCCGGTCAGAACCATCGAGCGAAGGCTACATGGGCGTCCACGATTCAGAGTGTTGTAAGAGAGCTTTGCGAAAATTACCTAATGACCAGAGGCAGATTCATGAGTGGGCAAAGGGGAAGGATTTAGGCCATTCCCCGAAACAACAACTTATATAAATCAGCCGAAAATAACTACATTGGATTTGAAAGAAGAACTAAGCAACTACCACTAACAATATTATTAAAAATCATTTCATGCACTATGAAGCAAAATCCGATGAGTGATTAACGAAGGTTAACGGAAGCGTGCAAGGGTAATTGTCGAAAATACCTAAATCCTAATCCGTCCAAATCCGTCCTAGATCCGTCCTTCAACGATGACGTGTCAAGCAGACAAAGTTGCCAAGGCAATAATTGCTCAACACCATTGCTTTTGGCCCCACCAACGTTGTATTTGACAAAACACTTGCTCAATTTAAACTTTAAAGTCATTTCAACGTCAACCCGCGCCGTGCCGGGGTGGGACGTTTAGCCCCCCCCCCCTCCCCAAGGTTTTACGAGGATAGCAAAAAAAATGACGACGCGCAGCGCCACCATTTTTGGCACAGGTGTTTGGGCATCATAGGCGTAGGAGCCGGGGGGGCAGGGGGGGGCAACTTCTCCCCCAACATTTTCGGATTTTAACATTACGCCTATGGCCGTTGCATGGAAAGAATCGACTTCAAAAAGCCTTTTGCCCCCCCCCCCCAACTTCAAATGAGTTCCTACGTCCCTGTTGGACATCAAGTACCCACATTGTGTGAAATTTGTGACCTCAAGTCTTCTCAGGTCTGGTCACCAGGCCAAGTCACATGAACCCACATCCAAAAACGTTGGTGGTCGTACTACAGACAGTTTTTGACCGATCGGTTTCAAACATACTGGATTTCATAAGGTATGTACCTATAATTCGTTTATCTCAGAGTTTTAATATCGATGAATTAAGATCGGGTCAATTTCGTGACCTCCCCATTATAAATAAATGGGGAAATATTCAAATGTTTCTATTCCGAGAATATGCAATCAGTCCAATTCCTTCTGGATCATGTTATCATGAGCCATTGTTGAGCCATGATTTTGTGTTGTGATTTTGATTGCAATTTTTGTTCAGCGACCTCCCATGGTTAGCTGAGGTCATCCGAGGTCACCAAGACTTTGTTGTCAATAACTCTCGACATAATGTAGATAGAGAAGTGAAACTGGCACCTGCATGAGTTAGCCTCGTCGAGACATGTCTCCCAATATGCAGCATGACCTACTTGGGTCAACCCCCGGTCCCGAAGTTGGGGAGGGCAAGCCAAGGGCGGATTTAGAACGGTAGTTTGGAGGGGCCACCGGTGGTTGGGGGAATCCCAAAAGACTCATAATTCTGAAAACTCCTCGGATTCCATTTGCTAATGCATTGATAGCTGATTTAGCCCGCGCCCGACTGGGCCTCTGCATTTCCTTCGCCCGACTGGGGGGGTGTTTGAACACCCCCCCTCTAACTCGGCTCCCATGGCACGTAGACCNAACTTGGCTATCTCAACTCAAACCCCTATGTTAAAGGTGAACTATTCCCTTTAAGCTACCTTCAATAGCCTGATCTTTACCTTGAACTTTGCCAAAATTCCCATTTTTGCTCATGCGGGATGTGTATTTTACTTTAAAGAGCACTTTTGGTGATAATGGTCGCAACGGAAACTAGATGGAAAGTATAGCCCATACTTTCAAATTCCTCGATTTTTACCTCTGACCTGACCGTGACCTGATATTTGACCACAATTAAGCAAATATCGAGCATGATATTTACATGCTTCTTATTGAGAGCTTTGGAATGCCTTCTTGCGTGTCTCGCTGCGCTCATTGGTTCGAAAGATAAACCAGGGTCCGATATCCCCCCCCCCCCAGTAATGGCTTTTCGCCATATCCCTCCCCCCCCCCCCCCCGTTTCGCGCAAGGTACGACGTGACGAAGGTGGTGCCTATAGGCTATAAGCAGTCTACAGGGTGCGGACGATAAATTAGGACACTTTTCAGAGCACGTTTTATCTTATGTAAAGTTGCTTGATTAACGTGGTCAGGGTATACACCGCATGAACTGCTTATTATGTGCCTTCAGAGTTGTTTTTACGTTTATAGCTGTGTGCACAACAATGGAGGAGCAGAAAAGGGCAGCCACTGTCGTCAGGTTTCGCGCCGGGTCGGCCCCGGGACAGATTGCAGAGCTCAGCATAAAGGAAAAAAACTATCCTATCGAGTCAAGAATTAATTTGCTAGCAAAGTAGCTGCTGCCGAGGACCCTGAAGCTGTTTCTGTGGACAAAATGGCCCACAAAATGCCAACACCGTGATGGTTATTGGGGTCATCTCCAGCGAGGGTCCCAGTTCTTCTTTGAAAAAAGCCTGAGGGTGAATGTCAATGCAAAAATCCATGTGATGGACATGGTTGTCAAGCCATGGATGAATGGCATCGAAGGACACTGACATAACGTGTTCTAACAGGACGGTTCGCCCTCCCACAACGCCAAAAAGACGTAGGCATGGTTGACGGAGAACCTGAAGGAACTCTGGACGGAGGACATCTGACCCTCTAGCTTCCCTGACTGCAGCCCTTGCGATTACTTTGCTTGTGGCGTTTGTGACAGGGAAGTCAACAAACACCCCCACAGCACTAAAAAGTCTCCCAAGAATAAGACCACGCAATGATGGCCAACTTGCGGAAGACCATGGTGGCCAGTATTTGCCGTCCGTTCCACAGCCTTAACAAGCGTGTTACGAAGGTTAAAGGCATATTCATTGAGTGAACCTGGTAGCAAATATGCCAAGGATCATGTGTGCAAATTTTCAGATAAATATTGTTGTTTTTCTTGAAATTATGACCCTTTTTGTAATTTCGGAAATGTTTTTCCTAATTTATCGTCCGCACCCTGTCCAGTTCGTAGAACTAAATATTTTATCAGAAACTTGATTTTCCATGATCACTGCGAATGAAACCTGAATGTTTCAGGTACTTAACCCGCGCCCTGGTGGGCCTCCGAGACAACTTCGCCATGGTGGGTGGGTCAAAACGACCCCCCGTCTAACTCGAAAACTAAAAGGGATAGAAAGACGCGGAAAAAAGCGTTCGAAAGTTCTTGACATATACATTAGAAGTTACCAGACCAGTTTTAGCTCAGGTCAATATTGAGGTCACCAGAGGTCAGCAAAGGTCAAATTTCACAGTTTTGGACTTCGCTTCGAACAACCCCGATTATCTCGTGAACTATGATAGCAGGTACAAACGGAAAAATATAAATCTCATAAAAAATGCAATCACTAAGGGTGTCATTAAAATTGAGCTCAGATCAATAGTTTAGGCTCAAGAAGTCATCAAAGGTCAAAATTGCCGTTTTGGGTAAAACTTGTTTTCCTGAGTAGCTTTTTTATCTAAAAACGATAGAGCAAATATTTTAATACAATCGTGTTTGTCGCCTCGAGGTGCTTTGAAACATATACATGGTGACCTGGTAAGGTCAACATCAAAATTTGACCTAAGGTCAAGGTCATTTGGTGACCCAGGTAGGTCATATTGCATATGGGGCGACGCGGCCAGTCAAGACGAACACAGTGGTGTCGTCCGCTTGTCTCTATCTTTATTCTATCAATAGTTATTAGCAAATAATTGCTGATGACCTCAAATGACCTCAGATGACCTTGTAGATATCAATGAGCTACAATTACACATTGTATCACAGAACGAGCTAAAAATGACTGATTCTGAAAGAATCAGGCCTGATCGCAAGGCATATGTTCTTGAAAGGAAGCATTAGCTTATTCCCGCTTCACTTATAATGGGGAGGTCAGAAATTGACTGACATTTAGGTCACCGATGCAAAAAATCCGAGATTTTAAACCGATTGTAGGTTCTTATGATCTTATGAAATCCTACAAGTTTCAAATCTTTCGGACAAAAACTGTGGCTTAGGCACGATAACAAACATTTTGGAAGGCATGTCACTTGATGTGACCTGGTGACCTGACCTGAGACGACCTAAAGTCAAATTTTTGACAAGATGTGGGAAATTGATATTCAAACAGCTGTACAAAAATTTGGCGGCGCTGCGCGTCGCCGTTTTCCCGCTATTCTGGAAAAACCTTAGGGGAGGTCAAAATGACCCCCACCAGGGCGAGGGTTATTCTGAGGCCAGAATCAATGGCGGAACCAGAATGGCAAAAAAAGTTGGTTCGGGGAGCGAATCTTAAAAAGTCACACATATAATAGCAGGGGCTTGGGAGCGATTTCAAAGTGGAGGGGGGGGGAACCAAATTTGACTAGTCACCCATTTTTCTTCTGCGGATTTCGGCTTTCACTTCAACTGGAGTCCTAGGTACGTGGTCTTTCATAATGCATTTAGGTTTAAAAACACTTCACAATGAAACGAAATATATCTTTATACGTGATAATAATATCCCACCATGATCGTAAAACAATCACGGACAGGCGCATTTTCTCATCTTTCAACACTGGTGCCGTTTTCGTGGCAACAGATCTCGGTTCTGCTCTGAAAGACATGCCGCACCGCACGTCATGATATCTTCCGGTCAGAACCATCGAGCGAAGGCTACATGGGCGTCCACGATTCAGAGTGTTGTAAGAGAGCTTTGCGAAAATTACCTAATGACCAGAGGCAGATTCATGAGTGGGCAAAGGGGAAGGATTTAGGCCATTCCCCGAAACAACAACTTATATAAATCAGCCGAAAATAACTACATTGGATTTGAAAGAAGAACTAAGCAACTACCACTAACAATATTATTAAAAATCATTTCATGCACTATGAAGCAAAATCCGATGAGTGATTAACGAAGGTTAACGGAAGCGTGCAAGGGTAATTGTCGAAAATACCTAAATCCTAATCCGTCCAAATCCGTCCTAGATCCGTCCTTCAACGATGACGTGTCAAGCAGACAAAGTTGCCAAGGCAATAATTGCTCAACACCATTGCTTTTGGCCCCACCAACGTTGTATTTGACAAAACACTTGCTCAATTTAAACTTTAAAGTCATTTCAACGTCAACCCGCACCGTGCCGGGGTGGGACGTTTAGCCCCCCCCCCCTCCCCAAGGTTTTACGAGGATAGCAAAAAAAATGGCGACGCGCAGCGCCACCGTTTTTGGCACAGGTGTTTGGGCATCATAGGCGTAGGAGCCGGGGGGCAGGGGGGGCAACTTCCCCCCAACATTTTCGGATTTTAACATTACGCCCATGGCCGTTGCATGGAAAGAATCGACTTCAAAAAGCCTTTTGCCCCCCCCCCCCAACTTCAAATGAGTTCCTACGTCCCTGTTGGACATCAAGTACCCACATTGTGTGAAATTTGTGACCTCAAGTCTTCTCAGGTCTGGTCACCAGGCCAAGTCACATGAACCCACATCCAAAAACGTTGGTGGTCGTACTACAGACAGTTTTTGACCGATCGGTTTCAAACATACTGGATTTCATAAGGTATGTACCTATAATTCGTTTATCTCAGAGTTTTAATATCGATGAATTAAGATCGGGTCAATTTCGTGACCTCCCCATTATAAATAAATGGGGAAATATTCAAATGTTTCTATTCCGAGAATATGCAATCAGTCCAATTCCTTCTGGATCATGTTATCATGAGGCATGAGCCATTGTTGAGCCATGATTTTGTTTTGTGATTTTGATTGCAATTTTTGTTCAGCGACCTCCCAGGGTTAGCTGAGGTCATCCAAGGTCACCAAGACTTTGTTGTCAATAACTATCGACATAATGAAGATAGAGAAGTGAAACTGGCACCTGCATGAGTTTGCCTTGTCGAGACATGTCTCCCAATATGCAGCATGACCTACTTGGGTCAACCCCCGGTCCCGAAGTTGGGGGAGGGCAAGCCAAGGGCGGATTTAGAACGGTAGTTTGGAGGGGCCACCGGTGGTTGGGGGAATCCCAAAAGACTCATAATTCTGACAACTCCTCGGATTCCATTTGCTAATGCATTGATAGCTGATTTAAAACAAACTTTCCTTAGTAAAGCTTCGATTTTCTTTTATATCAGGAAATGTGTCAATTTTGCTTCCGATTTCATACTTTTTGGGGGTCAAGGCCGGATTCCCCCCCCCCATCCGCCCCTGGGACAAGCGCCCCATCTGCCCCCACCTGTGCCCGGGTCTATGAATACTATAAATTTGATTCACCGGAAATCGCCTCTTTATACAGGAAGACCGAAGAGGTAGATGATTTAAAGCAAACGTTTCTTAGTAAAAGCTGCTTATATTTTCTATATGTACACTTTTTGATCGACCTTCTCCTTGAAATAGGCAATCTAAAGATTAAAAAGCAAACAGTAGTTACATTTGCATTCGGGCACAGCCCTTCCTCAGATGTATTTTATATTTTCTTATATTTCGCTTATATCTTTTGAAATAGGAAACGTGTCAATTTGTTTGCCGATTTCAGGCGGTGTGGGACTGGGAGGCTTGGCCGCTTTGCCCCTCTTGGATCCGCCAGCGACCATCAGCATTGGAGGCCGAGGGTAAACATTGGGGGGGGGGCGGCGAACTCAACATTGGGGGCCGAGGGCCACCCCAAAACTATATAAATGGATACCTATGTCTTTAGTGCATCTGCCGTTCGTCGATAAAATTCCTCCGCTTTGTCAGTGCACCAGTCTAGTTCAATATCGATTCATTTGAGTGATCTTGCTTCAACTGTTCTTCACACCACTGACCTCATACACTTTGGCCAATCAGGACCCGGGAGCTTAGCCACCAGAGCCCAACCACAAAGAACCGCAATGACGCGCAAAATACTAGATATGGTGGCGCAAGTTTTGGCATGTGACAGAGTGCAAACTCTCACACGAGGTAGTTTAGGAGAGGTAATTTCGCATAAGTTTGTGCGCTAAAAGCACGCGCACTTTTTCGTAAAATGTTACCGGAAACCAGTGGGCGGCGGACGTTTCTGGGCAACTTCGATTTAATTCCTCAGAATTTCAATCCCAGCCAAGTTGTGAAATGTTGCTGCCGGGGGGGGGGATCGAATGTCAGCAGCGTCGCATTTTATGTCGTGTAATTTGGTGTTTGCTCAAGGCGGGTGGTGACATGGCCCTGTCACCCTGTGCCCTCCTCTTGGCAAGGTGGTCGCGTGACTATATGCGCTTATATAATATATACATTTAACCTACAAAATATGACGTATGCACAAAGCGCTCTCAAAGGTTCAAAAGGTATAAATGTGTAAGTTTTGACACATTTTTTTTTTTTTTGATAATCTTGGCGGTCTAAACCACATACTTTTCAAGTTCTGAGATAACCCTTTTAACTACAATGTAATTTTAATTTTTTATTTGCAATTTTTATCAAAACTCACTTTTCTACGAGTTCTCAAACATTTATCGTCTTCCATCCAACATCGCATGACATGACGTAAACAAAACGTCATCATCTCCCAAAGAACTACATTAATTTGCTGCAAATTCTACATCAATATCTATCATAATTTTAAAGATATTGATAAAAGCGGGGCACGGGTTCAGGGGCGGATCCAGGAGGGGGCACTGGGAATGGCAGCCTCCTCCCCCTCAATGGAAATCAGCGCCCCTGCACCGAAGGCGCAATTTGGGCGCCGCAGGCGCCCCAAAACCCATGGAGGGCGCTCCTAAACCCATGGAGGACGCCCCTAAACCCATGTATCCCCCCCCCCGATTCCTAGGAGTGTACCCCGACGCCCAAAAATTATCACAATAAATATTTTAAACACTTGAATTTGACGCCATTGGACATACGTAATGACACGCTAAATAACGCTGAGCTGCAGCTAAATGGGTTCGTCTTCAGAGCTGTCTTGTCCTCCCGCCTAGAACAGCAGCACATTGGGTGGTGAAGAATAACTCAACCATAATCCAGACACTGTTATAGTCAGTATATGTGCTTACTATCCTTCAAGTACGAGTCAATGGCTTCCGCGTTCCGACTGGGAAAGCTCCAACTCGCCACGTATACTCACCGTTGTGGGCGTTGTGGGCCCTGTGGGCTCTACTGAGGGCTCTGTGGGCTCTGCTTGGCGTCTCTGTTGGACCCTGCTGTGGGATCTGATGACGGGTCGGTTGCAGCTGTAACTGGACCCCGAGGCTGACGAGTGGCGAGGCGTGGCAGGTCAGACTCCAGCTGAGCAGCAGCAGCAGCAGAGCTGGGAGCGGCGCGGCGGGGTGGCGGAGCGCTGCCATGGTGAGCGGTAGGACGGCGGGCAGCGGACGGCAGGTGTCCGAGCGACAGTGGTGCGGCCACGGCCCGCCGCCGGCCTCTCCACCGGACCGCCCTATCGCCGCCCCCTATCGCCGCGCGATAGAGGCGGCAGGTCGGCAGATAGCGGCGCACGGATCCGGCACCAGATAGCAGACACTGAACACGGCCTTGCCTCGATCAGAATCCACGTTAAAAACCCGTGTCTCAGGGGCTTCGTCTCGGGGCCGACACGTTACACGCTTTGGGACAGTGTGGTCAAGGTCAGCCTTGTACACCGCTTAAACAATGAACAGTATCCTTCATCTGGTGGGGCCAGCACGGTTTTGACAGTTTCCAAATCAATGTCGGCTAACTCTGATGATGATGATGATTTGGGTTTAAGGGCGCCTCAACTATAAAGTTATGTGGCGCCCATTCTAACTCTGATGGTGAGACAAATTCAGTCTTTGGATAAACAATGTATTGCAGGATAAAACAGCATGAGCGCCTCAAACAATAACAAGAGCACGTGTCGCTCGTCGGCAGTGTGTTCCCCTGAATGTGTCAACAGCAGCAGCCGCAGCAGCCCTGGCCTGTCACCGGCACTGACCGTGCACCCAGGCTCGCTCGGCACACCGGAGCCGGGCTCACCCCGGGGCCGCAGTCGGCTCAGACTCGCACACACGGCACCAGTGCGGCCAACGAGCGCGGTCAACTCCTCCCGAGTCGCCCACAGTATCACCAGACCGATCACAGAGGAATGAGCTCGGACCATCACCGCACGGCCCCGACAGGACACAGACCCCGACAGGACACAGACACAATACGGTCCACCCACACAGACACATGAACTGGTCCACCGGCACAGACACACGGACCGATCCACCGCGGTCCACCAACATGGCACTGGCACAACACACAGACACAGGTTCGCGGCCGGCCGGCATCAGCTCTGTACCATCCGCTTCTTGGGGTCGAAGATGTAGCGTTTGAAGTCGAGCTGAACGGTGACGGGCGCGGCGGGCGGCGCCGCAGGAGTGGCGGCGGCCGGGGCCGACTTGGCCTTACGCCGTCCGCCGGTGCTGAGGCGAGCCCTCGTCTCCTCCGCCAGGGTGTCTGTGAAGGACAACACAGCTGTTACCACCACAGACTTTCTCAACGAAAACGGCGGCAACTCAGTCACGCAACTTCGAAAGGTTTGCATCCAAAATAGTCAAGATCATCATTTTCATTTTTAGCGGCGGAAAGGACTAAAGGTGGCCGCATACTGGGCCAATCGGCGCGCGGAGGCCGCGATATCACTGCGACTTCCCGTGTATCTTGAGCGACTTTTGACGTCTGCCGAAACGATGAAAAACGCAAGCTAAACGCGACGAGTGTCCGCTGGCGGGATAAAGCTGGTCCGTACGAACTCGTTCTGCGACTGAACGCCACGGAACCACAGACAACACAAAATTGTGCAGGCTAGCAGTGGCTAACATATGCAGGATAGAGGTACACATTTTACACAGCAGTTTTTGCCGCTGTCAAATGTGTGCCTGCGCACCGGCCTGTCGCACCACAATCCCCTAGCTCGCGACACAGAGTATATCTACGGCTACCACTGCTTCTGCGTATTACATACATTCGCGATCTTACCGCTGGCGCAACTGGTCTTTCTAATACCCACGTGTACATCATGCGGCTGTCGCTCGCAACGCTCTAACCACCGTGGCTGAGTGAGTGGTCATATACAGAACACTGTCTCTAGTGGTGCCGTGCGTGACTACTTTAAGCTTACCACATCATCCCAGGGTCCCAAGATTCCATTTTGGCTTGGTTTCAGAGGTGAAAATTGACCCCCTAAAAGACCCTGAGAGTGAAACAATTATGTCGAAAAGATGTACCGATAATTGTTCCTGTTCACGCCTATTTATCCAGTGAAAAGCCGAGTGTGGTGTGCGTGTGGAGTCAGTATTTGTCTGCCATTCAACTGCTGTATACTCTCCAATAGAGTGGATATCCAGCTCATAAAATCCGATCACACGCGGACACTGTTGTAAACGCAATTTGGTCACCGGCTTGATGACGAACACATAGAGAAGATCGACTACCAGAAATCTGAGCTCCCTTCGTTCTTGACTATCACATGCATCATATATATTTCGTCCTCACACTTTGAGCGGACTCATCTCCCACCCAATAAGTCACCACCATTTTGACTACTCAGTAGCCTCCATGTCATTTACGCGCGTCGACGCTCCATTATAAATACATTACCAGCCATAGTGGTAGACAACGCTACACAACTTGGGACAGGCTGCCAAGGGTACTGGCTATGATTCCACGAGCCGACCCTTAGTACACTGTGAGAGGGCTGGTCAGCGAGACTAGACTACTACGACAAGAACGCTTAGGAAGTCACCCAACATTCCAGCTCCGGTGTCGCCCGATTCGAGTGCGTCGGAGAAACTGTTCATCGCAGTGAGTTATCGTGCGCCGACTATTGCGCGAGTGTGCGTACCAAACCGTTAAACAGCTAGACCTCGTTTGCAGCCCACGGTCAGACAAACCAAGGCTTTAGCATTTGTATCGACTCCCAGCAACTTGCTTGTGCGCGTGCCTACAGCAAAGTCCACGAGCGCGCTTCGACACGGGGACAGGATCACACAGTGTCTAAGCTGGTGCGCAGTTCGCATTACCACACACCACATACTTACCGATCAGCTCACTGCTACCGCAACCCTCATGGAATGCTACCCCGTCTCCTCTTCGGTGTCCAATCCATATTCCGCAATAGTCGATACGGCAACCTACCCCTCATCCCCAGTCCCCATCCTCCCACCACTGACCTGTCAGTCTGACCTTGACCTTGCCGCTCTGTCCGAACCCGCCGTCAATAACACCGGCTTCTCCTGTCGACAGGCGGACCCGCAGTCCGCTGAACAGCGCCACACTGCTCTCCTTCTTCAGCAGATCCTTCACTATCACCTCCGTGTCGCTGTGTAGCCGCTCCACGGTGCCCGCCTTGCTCTTGCGTTTGAACACCCTGAGCGTGGGCAGCACGGCGGCGGCATAGTCGCGCTCCAGCGGCGCCACCAGCCGGCCGTGGAACGCCAGGCGACACGCCGGCGAGTGGACGTCCATGTCGAGACGGGAGCCGATGAGCGCCGCGTGCGGCGCCACCGTCACCGGCCGCTCCAGCTCCAGCAGCGCCAGCGCCGCCGCTTTCTCCAGGCCTCTCCAGGAAGGCGTACTCGGCGCTCCGGCTCCCAGGCGGAGCGGCTCAGAGGGCCGCTCAGAGGGCCGGCTCAGAGATGCGTGGCGCTCAGAGGGGGCCGGCTCAGAGGCGGAGCCGGGCGCCTGGTCTGGCAGTGTGAACAGCGTCAGCCGCGCCATTACTGTGTCGTGACCCAGCGTCACGTGGAACCGGCTCTTACTGCGGATCTCACCCCGGTAGTAGCTGATCCTGTAGACAGGAGAAACACTCGGTCAGCACCGGAGAGGAAAGGTAGTAGCTGATCCTGTGTAGACAGCGAGAAAACACTCGGTCAGCACCGGAGTTGGAAACGGTAAAAAGTAGCTGATTCCGTAGACAGGAGAAAACACTCGGCCAGCAGCCGTGAAATGTTAGTAACTGATGCCTGGTAGAGCAGGAGAAACACTCGGTCAGCACCGGAGCAGGAAGGTAGTAGTAGCTGATCCTGGTAGACAGGAGAAAACACTTCGCCGTCAGCAGTGGAGTGGAAAGGTAGTAGCTGATCCTGTAGACAGGAGAAACACTCGGTCAGTACCGGAGGAAGGAAGGTAGTAGCTGGATTCCTGTGTAGACAAAGAAACACTCCGGTCAGCAGCGGAATTGGAACGGTAGTAGCTTTATCTGTAGACAGGAGAAACACTCGGTCAGCACCGGAGAGGAAAGGTAGTAGCTGATCCTGTGTAGACAGGAGAAACACTCGGTCAGCAGTGGAGTGGAAAGGTAGTAGCTGATCCTGTAGACAGGAGAAACACTCGGTCAGTACCGGAGTGGAAAGGTAGTAGCTGATCCTGTAGACAGGAGAAGCACTCGGTCGGCAGCGGGCTGAGTATGGGTACAGGAAACACCAGCACAGAGTCACGCTGGTTAACACAGGGATGTGACATGGCTGGGTGGATAGGTCGACAGTGGGCACGCCATAAATGGCCAAACGGTAGATACTACCAACGGCGTTACGCACATAAAGCGGACAGGTCGATAAACACCCATTAACTCAAGCTGGGGTACGTGTTAATTACTCTTAAATGAATGGGGGGGGGGTTGCGTTCCCTCCATGGGACAAGCGATGCGAAGCTAGCGATAAACTACTTTTAGTTATGGGACCCAATCAAAAGCGCCGAATAAGCAGACTTGCCTTGTTATTCATACAGAACGTAAACAGACGAACGGCTTATATAGTTACAAGGAACTCGTGAGTCGTGGTGGGTTCGAATACGTTGTCCATGCTCACAAGCTGGTTCCCCTCGGCTTTTGGACATTCGGCTTTAGAATGTCCACTATCCAGCATAATTCCCTACAAAACCTTCACAGAACGAAACGAGCAAGAGTATCTTACAGTAAAAGCTAACAAAGACCAAACAGCGCAGGCTTAATAAATAACCCGAAACCATATACCACAGCCAATTTACCAAACGAGCGGTGATGATGATTTGGGTTGAATGGCGCCGCAGCTACTATGTGGCGCTAAGCGAACGATTTTCAGCTTAAAAGACATCACGTCATGAACGACTCATAACCCGCGTCCCAGTGGGCCTTTGAAACAACTTCGCCCTGAGGGGGAGGGGTAAAAACGACCCACTAACTCGAAAACTAAAAGGGCTCGAGAGACACGAGAAAAAAAACGGTCGAAAGCTCCCGAGGACATTTGAAGTTGGTTCAATAATCTTTTGAGCTCAGATAGATATTAAGGTCATCAGAGGTCATCAAAAATCACAATTTCCAAGTAAGGGACTTTGCTCCAGAAACCGAAAATGTCACTAGAACTATGACAGCTAGGATCAAACGGAAAAAGCAATCGAAGGCTCATGAAAAATACAATCGCCAATGGTGTCACCACATTTTTGCTTAGGTCAATACAATAGTTTAGGCTCCAGAGGTCACGATGACATTTCCTTCCAAGAAAGTGTTTCGTGAATATGATGATGATTGGTGATTGTGGCCTAAGGGCGCCGCAAATTTTTGTGAATAACTTTGTATCGGTTTAACATAGAGCAATAATGTTAAAACCATCGTGTGTCTTGTCAAAACGCTTTAAAATATATTGATGGTAACCTGATTATGTAAACTTCAAAATATGATCTCAGGTCAAGGTCATTTGGTGACGCAGGTAGGCCATTTTGCATCCCAGCCAATAGTTAACTCGGGCACAATGGGATTAAACAAATGTGCCCGACCAGTGCTAAAGTTAATTGTTGGCTGGGATATGGGGTGATAGGTATTGACGATGCAAACACAGAGGTATCATTTCCACGTCTTTATCTTCATTCTATCAAGAGTTATTGGCACAAAGGTTCTGGTGAAGTCATGTGACCTCAGCTGACTTTGCAGAGGTCAACAAGCAACGTGTATCATCAATAATGAGCTAAAAGCATGATTCTGAATTAATTGGCCAGATGTAATGCATAGTCTCTGAATAGGAAGCAATTGTATATTTTCCCATTGACTCATAATGGAGAAGTCACGAAATTTACCGGACCGTAGGTCACCAAAATACACAAAACAAATCCGAGATAAACGAATTTTAGGTACTTATGACCAAAAAAGGCAAGGTCACTTGACGTGACCTGGTGACCTGACGTGAAGTGAACACTTTCACAAAATGTGAGCAATTGATGCCCAAACAGCTGCGTCAAATTTTGCGCGCGCCGCCGTTTTTCCGCTATTCCCGGAAAACTTCAAGGGGGAACGACCCACCCCCACCAGGGCAAGGGTTAACCCTCGCCCGGGTAGCGGGTGGATGCCACCCCCTCGGTTTTTTCAGGAATAACTCGCGTAGTTATCAACTGATGTCTGATTGCGATGAAACTTTCAGTACCCTACTTTTGAACAATTTGACACATACTCTGGCAATTTAAAAAATTGTAATCCCCATGACCGTTAACCTTTGACCTGTTTCTCAAGGTCATGCCAGGCGCAACTGGTGCCCCGTAGCATCAATGCTTGTAACTTGTGCAGTTTCCGAGTGTTTGTTGTTCAGGAGCATATGCACAGGTGTTACCAGGTGACATTTATGGTTTCTACCGAGATCGTGACCTCGGTTTTCAGAGGTCAACTGAGGTCAATGACCCCCGATGACCTGAGAATTGAGATAACTTTTGTTTTGCTTCTGGTAGTTTCTAGGGCATTTCGTGACGCTGATTTCAAATTTTGCATCCATTTTTTAAAATGATATGCTCATTAACGATTCTAGGTCGATTAAATTCAATTTCTACGCATTTACATTTGGATGACATCCGAGTCATTGACATGACCTCAGAGGTCACCTAATGACCCAGGACCTTACAAAATCGTGTATCAGCGGCTTCCTCTTGTCACAAGCAACACGCTCAGTTTTAATTGAAGCTCTAGCTGAATTAGGGGGCGAAACTCCAGTGGGATCATGACCCCTATCCGGTCACGTAGGCATGGGACCCTACCCGGGCGAGGGTTAATGCAGGCACACATAATTCGTAACGTAAACCCCCATGCTGAAAACGCCACTCTAACTATACGCATTCCAGGAAGCACTACAGAATGCTTCACATTGCCCGACCGGTGCGCCGTTTCAGCTGCCCTGTGCTGGCGCGTCTCGAGCTGAGTGCCGCCCCAGCCAGCGAGTATCCACTCAGGTGAACCCTCGACGGCATACAGATTGCACATTAACATTGCACGGGACATGCAGGCGCGGCGCGGCCCGGCGGCAGGCCACGACAAACATGTGCAGAGCGGCCGTTACATCAGCCGAGTCAGCCCAGCCTTAGCCCAGTGGACGCAGGGACGGTCAGACGGGTGGCAGTGCTCGTGGCACGATACGGGGCCGGTCGGGCGGGTCACAAAGTTCGAGGCCTCGTGGCACGACGCAGAGGCAGCCAGACGGGTTACTGTGCTCATGGCACGACTGACGAGGGGCCGCGAACCCCGAGTCGCCGCGGACCCCCGCGTGCCACTGTCAACACGGCCCGAGCCGGCGGCGGCGGCGCCCGCGACAGAGCCGGACCGTGATTCTCGGAGCGGTCACGACCGTCAGACGGCCATGGCCAGCCGACTGCCGTGCTCCGCCACCTCCAATATGCAGCGCCACGGTGGCACGGTCGACGCGACAAAGCCTCGGAGGCGGGAGAACAAAGGCCAGTGGACGGTCGGCACTGCGACGCGTCAGCATTGATTGCCGCCGACTCATTTCCCTAAGATTCCGACGACGCAGGAATTCTGATTGCCTTTTCGTTGAAATACAGTGGCTAATGTAATGCGACTCGCAGCGAGCCGGCCCAGCCACAGAATATCATTCAACGCAGGTACTGTTCCGTGTCGGGTCAAATGATACCGTTCATTTCCTGGCACATGTTAAGATGAAAGTGGGAAATATATGAGTATTCAAATTAATAGTTTCTGGGAAAACTAACGCTAACAAAGTTCCGATGAAGTCCCACTGCGGTGCGCCAAGACATTGACAAATGAGGCGAAATGAAATCCGTTTACATTCCAAAGTAATCCATGTGTCCGGACTCCGGTCCCATTTGTTTCATTCAATGCAATGTAGTAACTGGTGCAGAGTTATAAACTCAGAGTAATAATGGAACTTCGATATGACAGTGCAGCTCTAGCTTCTGTGAAAATATATAAGTGCCTGGTGCGGAGACGTTCAACTAGTTTCGGAGTTTTTTCATCAAGGAGTTTGAAAGCTGTTCGTTCCGAAGCTTTGAGTAAAAATAAGGAAATTATTATCAAATTATCCGTTTAAAGGAAATAAGATATTCGCAACATTCTGAACATAAGTGCAAACAAATATAGACCCAGATATAGCCAAAATGTAACAATGTAGCATTTGGCAAAGGTATTTTAAATACAGCGAAATCCAAGAATCCGTCTTCCTGCGAGTTGTAAAACAACGTACCAGACGTGTATTGAAGGATAAACTTCCAAAGCCATGCCGATCTCAGATGGTTGCCCTAATAGCTGCCAGTTGCTTCCCACGGCTGAATCTCAGATTGGCGTGTATGAGGCATTCCATAGTTTCCGTCACTACCTTCAATGTTGGCCAAGTCACGGACTCACGACACACGTCGTCGACCTACTCACTAGACCTATCCGGCAGTAGTGCGGGGCATCTACCTGACTCCGGTGGCGGCAGCTCGCACTGGCTGGCCGCCACCAGGAGAGGTTCTGACGTCACTGACGCGAGCGTGACGCATGCGGTGCCGCCGTCATCTCGGCGCGAGGCAGACAGGTGCTCTGAACATGTCACTCGGATCCTGGACAGACAGACCCGGACCGGACGGAAAGGGCAGCGCGACTGACACACCAACGTCAGGGCCTGCGCGCCACCGCCGCCACGTTACTGGGAACACTGTAATAGGCCAGGACGATCCTGATCACAGAACAGGAGACGTAATCTGTACCTGGAACTTACATAGGAAGCTCGCTTCCAATCTTCGCCTTAACCTTTAGCTGCGCTGGAAATGATACTCAGGCATTCTGGGCATAATATAAAGAAAGAAATGCAACAGATTCACAGACACGATGGCTGCCAGTAGAGGCGCCACGTGTGCCGGACATAATGCATATTCCATAGATCACTGTCCATAACCTGCTCGCAGGCCCGGATATGTGGAACCGGATTAGCTAGGCCAGCGTGATCTTTAAGCCGAGACATTTGCAAACCTCAGCCAGCGCTGTTACATGTCAGATTCAGACACGTGTCTCTCCCGGCCTCCCTGCCGGCCTCTCTCCCTGCCTCCCTGCCGGCCTCTCTCCCTGCCTCCCTGCCTCTCTGCCTCTCTGCCTGCCTCTCTGCCTGCCTCCCTGCCTCCCTGCCTCCCTGCCTCCCTGCCTGCCTACCTGCCTCTATCCCTGCCTACCCTGCCTGCCTACCTGCCTGCCTACCTGCCTGCCTACCTGCCTGCCTACCTGCCTCTCTCCCTGCCTACCTGCCTACCTACCTACCTGCCTGCCTACCTGCCTCTCTCCCTGCCTCACTGCCTCTGTTCCAGCGCCTGTACCTGTGCAGGTGGACGATACAGGCCGAGATGGTGGGCAGGTACCCTACGGCGGACACCAGGCCTCGCTCCAGCGTCTTCGGGTCGAACTGGGTGACACAGACGCCCAGCCGATCACCCTGCACGGCCCTCTCCACCGGCCGGCGGAACATCTGGAGAGACTTCACCTTCTTCGTCACCTTCAGCGCCGGGATCTCCACCGTCTGCCGGTCACAGGGTCACGGCATCAATGTCACGGGGTCAGGGTCACGGGGTCAATGTCACGGGGGTCAGGGTCACGGGTTCAGGGTCACGGGTTCAGGGTCACGGGTTCAGGGTCATGGGTTCAGGGTCACGGGTTCAGGGTCACGGGTTCAGGGTCACGGGTTCAGGGTCACGGGTTTGGGGTCACGGGTTCAGGGTCACATGCACGGGTTCAGGGTCACAGTCACAGGGTCAATGCCACAGGGTCAGGGTCATGGGTCAAGGTCACGATGTCAGGCCACGGGGTCTTGGTCGCAGGGTAAGGTACCCGTCTGACGTCACACACACTATCCGGGTACCGTTCCGTCCCAGGGAACTCAGCCAGCCCGTTCGAACGAAGAATAACACATCATGCAATATGCATGCGGCTCAGGCGCCCCCACTAAGATCGTTTTAATGTTCCACATATGCAATGCAAACGAGCATTTCAACTAAGCGTGGCAATGTGTCAGTGCCGAGTGCTTTCCCGGGAATGTTGGCCATGCATTCACCGGGCCCCGTCTCAGTGAAGCCGACAGTGCAATCAGTTAAGCCAGGAATAAGAGAATAACATTCAGTTATTCTCTTGTTCCTGGTTAAGCCAACAGTTATTATTAGGTCCATCAGCGACACCGTGTCCCGAGTCGGGACACAGACACAATGCCACGACAGGAATGCTGAGATCATGAGTCAGTATGTGCTGACTGCTGACGCCACTGTTTAACCTTGGCCTCACCTGGTTGACACTGATGGAGCCCTGCAGTACAGTGCCGGTCATGACGGTGCCCTGGCCGCGGATGCTGAAGCAGTGGTCTACGGAGAACACGAGCGGAGCGGACACGGCCAGTGGCGGGATGTACACCTGTCTGCAGAGCTCCTCCACCAGCTCGGACACGCCTGGAACAACGGCCACAGATCACAGACAACTGTCAGACACAAAGGCGATCCACATGCAATGATGCAGGCGATTCGAAGACCAGATAAAGACACGAACGTTCGCTTTGCCGAGATCTCTTATGAAGTCTGCTCACGAGAATCACGAGTATCTCCACCACACATAAAAAACAGACGAATTACAGCCGAAGCGCATCACAAACGTGACAGGAATACAGCAATCGCTATGCCATCGCAATGATGCATAAGACTTACGTAAATAAATCAGCAGCTTCGGAATTCAGAGCATACAAATTGCAGATACACATCAATCCGCCTTGAAAGGTTTGGCGTAGGGCTAGTTATCTGATATCCGTGTACCATTCCCCGCAGGGACCAGGACGGCCACAGTTAAAGAGTTCTGTCCCGCGAGGCCTGTGACGTCGACAGCAGGCTGATGACGTCGGCAGTGGGCTGATGACGTCAGCACAACTCCCAGAGGCCGGAGCGGCGGGTCCCCGCACTGTCAGTGAGCCCGCCCTGTCGGGAGACCGGGTGTCGGCCGCTAAACGGAGAGGTCAGGCCACCAGGGACGAGCAGAAGAGCCGGATCCCCTGATGCAGCTTCGTCATGATCACATCAAAGCCAGACGGGAAACCCCGACACCTGAGGCCTCTTGCACCAAATAATCTACCCGGGTAAAAAATTATCCAACCCACCATATAGAGCTAACCAGCCGGATATTTTTTCTCTCTCTGCAACCAACCGAAGCATCGAACTTTGCTGCTTCGCTGGTGGCAAGAAAAATAAATATCCGGCTGTGTAGCTTTATATGGTGGGTTGGATAATTTTTTACCCGGGTAGATTATTTGGTGCAAGAGGCCTCTGATCAGAAACGCGACAATACTGGCAGTGGCACACTCGTCCATGCAGAGACTTCTTGAACTGATTTTGCGGTACATGCAGGTTAGTTGTACCAATACGTGACTGAACACGAGTCGATCGGTAACGTCAATATGGGCCAGTGCAGCAACGAACATTCCTCTGATATTCACCATAGGAAGATGACCTGTGTATTGTGTAAGCCAGTTTCGATATCATAAGCTATGCACTTGTCCAATGCAAATCTTGAATTATCACTTACAAATTGTACTCCAGTCCGTATTTATGCACATGTTTGCATTACCAATGAAATAAAGTAAAAGGCCGAACCTGAAAAACATTGATAACGAAATGGGATTCGAGACCCGGCAGCCAAAATACACCCGACATTCGGCGAAAAGTTTAAATTACTACAGCCTGACACCATCCCGAGCTCACAACAACGCTACAAGAAATAGGATTGCTGACTTCTCCCGGGCCAAAATGAATCCACTGCCACCCTCCTGACCAACTATCAGTCGTGTTTTCGATGCGAGGAACGTCAATAACACCCAGCTCTGTCCGGGGCTGAGCGGGCGGAGAACTCCGGGGCTGACAGCAGTGTTGGGCCCTGTCGATACTCTGACAAACGGGATGAACACCGGGACAGGCACCGGGAGACAGACACGGGGAACAGACACGGGACAGACACGGGGACCAGACCGGGGACAGACACGGAACAGACACGGAACAGACACGGACAGACACGGGACAGACACGGGACAGACACGGGACAGACCACCGGGACAGGCAGCGGGGACAGGCCACGGGGACCGGCACGGGAACAGGCAACGGGGACAGGCCGGGGACAGGCCGGGACAGGCACGGGGACAGGCACGGGGACAGGCAGTGGGACAGGCACGGGGCAGAGCCCGAGGGACAGGCACGGGGACAGGCACGGGGACAGCACGGGGACAGCACGGGGACAGACACGGGACGACACGGGACAGCACGGGGACAGCCGGGGAGACACGGGACAGACACGGGGACAGACACGGGGACAGACACGGGGACAGACACGGGGACAGACACGGGGACAGACACGGGAACAGACACGGGAACAGACACGGGGACAGGCACGGGGACAGGCACGGGGACAGACACCGGGACAGACACGGGGACATTCACGGGGACAGACACGGGGACAGACACGGGGACAGACACGGGGACAGACACGGGGACAGACACGGGGACAGACACGGGGACAGACACGGGGATACAGACACGGATGGCAGAGGTATGTACAGTCGGTCTATTATGTATGTTCCCTTTTTAAGTTTCTAAAACTCATCTAGTTTCACTTCTGTGTACATGAAGGATGATTTAAGGGAGCATGTGGTACCTACCTACACAGGTACCGCATGTTCCCTTGCATCAGTCTTTCATGTACACATAAGTGGAATTAGATGAGTTTTAGAAACTTAAAAAGGGAACATACATAATAGACCGACTGTACATACATCACGTAAACACGAGGTTAGTATCCCTACGTGACCCGGCACAGAGTCGGTCTGCGTACGAGGACAGACCGATCTAAAGATGAGCACGCGTCCCCTGCCCGCCGTCAGATCTGGCCGCTTCCGGAGCGGTGTCCCAACTAACACCCGCTGCAGGACGTGAGACCACAGGAACACGTGAGACGCGAGTCTACCGCCCTCCGCTCGCCATACGGTCCTGTATCCCATCTCTCCGTCCTCCTCTTCCATCTTCCGTCCTCCGTTCTCCCCGTTTCCCGTCTTCCCGTCTCCCGTCTTCCGTCTTCCCGCTTCCCGTCTTCCCGTCTTCCGTCCTTCCCGTCTTCCCGTCTTTCCGTCTCCCGTCCTCCATCTTCCATCTTCCGTTCCCGTCTCCCCGTCCTCCGTCTCTCCGTCTCTCCGTCTCTCCGTCTCTCCGTCTCTCCGTCTTCCCGTCTTCCCGTCTTCCCGTCTTCCCGTCTTCCCGTCTTCCCGTCTTCCCGTCTTCCCGTCTCCCTGTCTCCCCGTCTTCCCCGTCTTCCCGTCTTCCCGTCCTCCCATCTTCCCGTCCTCCCATCTTCCCAGCCACCCGGCAGTCAGTCGGCCTCCCCGCAGCAGAGCCGGGAGGGGAGGGGGAGGTCGATACGGTCACGGTCGGTCGCGACACGTCTCTGTCGCTCCCCAGATGCATTAATGATGTCCGGTGCCACACACTGATGTCCACAGTCTTGGCCCAGCTCAGACCACACTCCGATCACACCCACTGCTGTCGCAGCTCTGAGCGACCAACGCTCTCTTCTCCCGGCACAGCCAAGCGAACTGCTGATAACGCTTTCGCTATCAAACTATATGATGAGATGATTATTATTATTATTATTGGGTTTGATGGACACGCGGCTAGCGTGGTGCGTTTGAAGCGCAGATCTTAAGTTCGCTGCGAAAAACAGCAAGGTGAAGGCATCTTTTGATGAGATTTAGAGACAGACGTCCGAATGTTGTAATATAACTAAAACACAATGGGATTTCGTGGCACAGTTTACATTTATGGAATACTTGAGTTAGCCTTCAGCGCATGTCGGGCTGTCGGCCTGTTCTGGGAGTCGGCCCCGTGGCTCGTCTTCCGAGACACGGCCGGCAGCGCTGTCTCGCCAGATATCAGCAGCCCAGGCGCGTGGTGCATACACCACTGCATATTACAGCAGCGGCAGGGATGACGGAAGACATGGGATGCGGGTAAAGGTCAGCGGGTTACCGCGAGAGCGGAGCAGCGTCTCGCTGACTCCTGATCGCAGAGGTACCGGACGTATCACGGCACGAACGCCAGTCCGGGGCAGATGGCAATGAAACTCCGAAACGCATTTCACATGTCCTGAGCCTGTCAGGCGAAACTGCCGGCCTCGGGCTGAAGGAAGGCGATAGAAATACCCGGGACGTCGCAGCCAAGTCGCAGCCAGACTCCCCGGAGGTGGGCGACCAGTGGAGATGCCAGAGTAGGGCCAGTCGGCTCGATGCCTACGTGTGAAGCAACGTGTCGGATCGGTCTGACAAATCTGAACTAACAGGCTGATGAAGGACACTGCAGTGATCGAAAGCTTGCGAGTTACGAGTTCCAACAACTCGTTCGAAAACATATAACTAATGTGATACCTATTTGAGAATGAGAACCAAACCGAACAACCGAATTTAGGCAAGACACGAGAAACATTAATACCCTATTCAAAAATGTGATTTTGTTGTATTGAAGGTGTGGTAAAGGGCCGGCTCGTTCGTAAAACACGTTCATGCACACACAAATGATGCCTGAAGATACACTATTGATACGTTTTAGTTACGCAGAAATGGCATATAAATTGAAGTGATAGCAGCATGAGATATTGCAATTTACATACCAAATAAAGCTTACTAACCAACTAACCAAGGCCTGGCTGAGTGACAGAAACATAGCAGGATGTAAAGGATCATGAATCTTAAATGGCTCTTCGCAAGTCACGCACCTATAAGACCATCACACTACGGCTAGGCGTTGTGACATTTCTGTCGTGAAAAGAAGTGACGTGATGGCGCGATGAAGTGTTGACGTCATAAGAGTCAGAAGCCGGTGCCAAGTATACCCTCAGCACGTATCTGAGTAAGCACCATCGCGAGTGATGTAAGACGCGCGTGTAAGGTAAGATTAATGCGAGAAACAAAAAAGCGACACTCCCCAATCACTGCAAAACGCAACCAAACCCAGCATGCGCGAAACCAGGATTCCGGATTTTGTAAGGGGGTATGACCTCAAGAGGGACCCGTCGAACCACGAGGGGGTCCCAGCATTGTGGACCCAATAAAGACCCCTGTACATATGATGCAATGCAAAACTGAGAGGTAGTCGGCAGCGCACTAGAAAGAAGCCAGTATGACGATGTTCCTATATCGAACTTTAGCGTAGGAGGCAGCGATTGTGCGTGCCTTACATAAGCAGTGAGTGACAGAGCATCTCATAATGCGCGGGAACTGAAAACCTGGCTACGCGGGAGTACGGATAAGTATAAGATCACGGTATAGAATCTGCATCGAATTCGATGGTGCAGTACAGTGCTGAGACGGACGGTACTGAGACGGTACTGAGACGGAATAGCGATTACGAACTCAGTAGAAATTCTTAAAAATAACATTCTAATAAAATATTTGCATCACGCTGCAATATCCAAACACAAATAATCCATGCTCAAAGGCAGTGCGAGATTATTCCGAATATTTGTAGTGTTTGAAGGTCGTAACGATGATCTAGGGTTACCAGTTTTGAAACGGCTGATATAATCGCATACCCCGAATCGAATGGTTCCTTTGAAATGGGCCCTTTATAGGCGTCTTCCGCTGGACGATATCCTGGCTACGTGCCTGCACGGGCCCGTGTGCCCCCCCCCGCCCACCATGGTTGCGCCTCTGAACCCAGCTAAGACCAGCAGTAGCAGCCGCGTCCCAGCGGTACCCACCTGACGCATCAGCAGCTGCCCTCTGCACCACCGGGCCGCGCCGCCACCGCCACAACCGGCGCGTCTCGGGAAACCTCGTGTTCTGCAGGTTGGCGCGCAGCCGCGGCTCCATCTTCTCCACCTGGGCGGCCCCGCTTGGCCTCCGGCAGCAGGTCCGTCTTGTTGAGCGACGACGCACCAGGCCGACTGCAAGATGGCGCCGCCGATCACAAGGAGCCCACTCGGCCGTCTGCGTCTGCATGCCCTTCGTCACGTCCACGACCAGCATCATCATGTTGATGATCTGGGCGCCTGAGGAATGGTCAGGAGACGCCGTTACAGTGTGCCGACAGACAGCGTCATTGTGATCATAAACTTCACACATGGTGACACACACATATACATGACCAATCGAAATGGAGAGTCATGTTCAAACGCGGGGCACAGTCAAATACTCAATCTACATCGGTCAGCAGCGAGATCTAAACCTTTAAACGCTGTAAGCCATCATGCATGTTATCATTATTTGAACTAAACCCACTACATGTTTGCATAAGAGTAGCAGGGGGGGGGACAATATGTGCCGAGGAACAACAAACTTGAGCGAATAACAATCGATAATAGAGTCAAGGTCAGGTGGTGTAAAAAATCGCGAGCAGAAAACCAACGCCTGACGTTTAGCTCAGCATCGCCTGAGCCGCACACAACACAGTACCATACCGCACAGAGCCAATCGCCTGCGTACCTGTCACAGACGACAGCTCGACATAGCCAAGGACACGTCACAGACGACACCTGAACACAGCCAAGGACACGTCTCCTCAGTTTGCCACCGTTCCGTACACCCCGGCGTCCTCGGGTCGGTAGCAGCGCCAGCAGCAGCAAACAACACACGGTGACTGACAGCCGTCACTAACGCGTGGCGGTGGCGGTGGCGGTGGCGGGCGGTGGTGGCGGCACTGTATTCCATCATGTCCCGCCGCCACCAGCCGGCGCTGCTGCTGCCGCTGCTGCTGCTGCTGCTGGCCGGGTTGGTCGCTCTGGCGTCAGCGGCGCCCTACAGGTTCGGCGGGTTCGGCGGGCCGCAGCTACCATCCCCATTCTACAGCGAGGTGGGCCAGCTGGAGCCCATGTTCGGGCGCCTCCGACCTCTGCCGCCGCCAGTCTTCCACCCGGTCGACCGTCAGCCAGGCTTCTACCACCACTTCGTCGGCCACCGCTGGTAGTTGGCAGCTACAGCCGCCGGTGTCGCCGCTGTCCTGCGCTTCTTCAGCTACAGCCGCCAGCGTCCCTCCCCGTGTTACGTAGACTGCCGCCGCCGCCGCTGTCCAGCTGCCAGTCCAGCTGCCAGTCCAGCTGTCCAGCTGCCTTCAGTCCAGCTGCCTTCAGTCCAGCTGCCTTCAGTCCAGCTGCCTTCAGTTCTGACCGCCACCGCCGCTGCCGTGTGCCTGTGCCCAGCTGCTGCTGCCGCCATGGGAGGCTCAGCCGCCGCCGCTTCGACCGACAGACCACCGGAAAACCACCGCCCTCGACGGTCGAAAGCCTGACCAAAGCTGGACAGCAGAAGTTTGACCATCCTTACGCTCGTTCAGTGGTAGACCGAAGATAGTGCCGCGTGGCGTTACTTTGCCCGCAAAACTCAGACAGACAAGACCAAGCATTATATCAATTCCGGGCACGGAAAGTACACCCGTCCTGGTAGAAGACGAATGCCAGGGGTAAATCGCGATGTGGTTATGTGAGGTTGTGCTGTGTTGATATGGCGTTTGTTTGAGTGCGGAGACGCCTGAGGTTATATTGCCGTCATGTTATGCGATATGCAATGTAGGCATTCAGGTGCACATTTAATTACTGTGTTGCAAGGCGTGATGATGGGGCGGCAGGCGCAAGGCAAACCAAATCTGTAAATGAGGAGCAACTGAATGAATTAGGTCGAATTGTTATCCCACTTATCCGTGTTGGTCCGAACTAGTTGTGTGATCGGAAAGCTTTATGCGATACTAAAACGTTATGACCGTGTAGGTGTTAATGGCCAGGGATCGGAAAATATAGTGTACGGCTGTAGTTTCTCGTACCTTTACAGTATGTTGCATTAGCCTATAAATAAATACAACCCAGACGTGATAGGATGGCATTGAACTGGCGTGTACAATGTGGGGTGACTTTACCTGACCAAATAACGAAACAAACAACTTTTGGTAGCGTAAGGTCGCCTTGACACCGTGCCCTAAGGTAAACTCATCGCGAGCTTGCACAAAACAGCCGTTCCTCCGGTATTCGATTGACTAGTCATCCATGACACAAACGCACCAGTGTCAATCCGCCGACTCCTAGCCGACCGCTCCGACGTATCTTGTCGCACCACTCGAGCGACACAAAACCGAGAGCTAAAAGTTGCCACCAGCTGCACCAGCTGCGCATACCACACCCCTGTGCCCCGACTCACCTCCGATGATGGTGCGGATGAGAGACGCATGCCCGGGGCAGTCGACCAGCGTGAACTGCACCGTTCTCAGCTGCGGCGCCTGCTCCTGCAGCCGCGCCGGCACCGGCACGCTGAAGCTGCTGAAGCCCAGGTCGATGGTGATGCCGCGCTCCTGCGACTGCGGGTTCTTGTCGAAGCTGGCCGTACTGGCCACGGAGCTGAGCGCGCGAGCCAGCGATGTCTTGCCGCTGTCAATGTGACCCAGCACGCCGACGTTGAAGTTGAGCACACTTTCGTCCATGGTGATGGTAGATGTCTGGAAGAAAAACAATGACCAGGTGAAGCAGGAAGGAAATGAAGAGCACTATTTGAAAACAGCTCTACCAATCAGCTATCAGATCATTTAAACAATATATTATCAGTGGGCATGGGCATTGGGCATCCCAAACTTTTTACTCGGTCTGAATTCCAGTGGCAATATGTATACTACTGGATGGATATTTGCAAATAAAAAGGAATTCCCTTCCTAAAATATTCCATTCACAACCTTAAATATTCATGAAGCAAGAGAGGAAACTGGGGATTTCTTATAAAAATTTCAAAAAATTGATAGTGGACATGTATTCTTCAACCTAATGCACAGGACATTGGGTGCGGCAGCCTTAGACATAAAGACATAAAAGAAGAGTGTAACAAAGAGCCTCCAGGGCCCATCCGAGATTGCACATACCCCCCTCCCCCCACCCAGTCCGCCATCCAGACCACCCCAACTACCCAACCAAAACAAGTCTTGGTTGCCCCTAATAGAACTATCAGCTCTGTCAGTTAAGGTATACTGCAGCATGCAGACCAGCTGCCAATGCAAATGATATCCTTATTTATGAACTTGCCTAAACTTGACTGTTTCTCAAAGCATGGACAAAGCCGATGGGGGGGGGGCAGTACTGGGACAATTTTTTTAAAATAAATTTAGTCCGAATGTTTTGTATGGATGGCTTTCCAAGGTCAGGACCCGCGCTAAGCAGAGCTCGTTGCGCTGGTCCTGACCTCACCACCCGATCGCGCAATTCCTGTTGGCCGTCAGAATTTAGAGAC
>VOPJ01003896.1:0-12834 GCA_014673585.1 Semibalanus balanoides
GACCCGCAAACCCCTTTTCAACTACCCACACTACCCACATGAGCATATAGGCTGCCAGCTACCCGCAACTACCCACAAATAAAATTTGTAATAATTATGTCTGCCATTTAATAACTGCGTTGATCTCTTCTCACTAACTGAGGTGTCTATATTTTTTCAAGCATCCCAATTCTCGTAAAGCCCTGTTTTTTCTTTCCTTTTTAAGTATATGCAAATTCTTCTACCCGCCAACTACCCACTTCATCCAAATGATCGCTTGTGCTACCCGCTGCTACCCACGTGGGTAGTAACTACCCACATCTGGTGAGTAAGTGGGTTGAAAGATGGAACCTCTAGGCTCTAATGTAGAGTTCGACATGGCTGCACTTTTCCTTAGTCTAGCCGCCCCACAGCCATGGCATCACAGCCATAGCCGGCCACAGCCATTCCAAAATGTCAATGGCTGGTCGTGGCCAGCCATCTGATATTGTGTTTAATTATAATGTGTTTACTTTCAGTCTACTGAATGGCAACATGCCAAGGCTTCTTTTAAACATGATTGGTTTGATGAGATTGATGAAAACAAAAATCCCAGGTGACCATGAAGCCACAGCCATAGCCACAGCCATGATCTAGAGATTTTCCAGGCCGGCCCACCCCATTAGCCATGGGGTTCGGCCATCCATGGGGATAGCCGCCCCATGTAGAACTCTACTCTAATGTGTAACATCAAAATGCATATACATAAATCAAATGGTGAATATTTCACTGTAAAGGAAAATATTCACCTCTCTGTTATGAATTGATCCATCGCTATCTCTGTTTTGAATGTTGATTTGGTTTGGTTTGGTTTGTGGGCCAAGCACCGTATCCTCTTTGGAATCATGGTGCTGAAACCCTCACCCTGTTCCGAGGGTTATTATATGGCGGCCGGTCGATTGTTTCAGGGGACCGCCCAGGGATTTGACCCCGGGTCACCGGCACAGAAGACAGGAATCCTGCACCTGGGCCAGATCGCTCCCCGAATGTTGATTTGTAAACAAGTCATAGGGCCAGAAATTAAGTAAGTGCGCCAAGAAGCGTGTGAACGTCCCTGATTGGTCAATGAAACATATCACCAACACTTAATAGGTCGCCGTCCGAGGCCACAATCTTGTATCACAATTTTGAACAAATCGGCTCAGCAGAGGCGGTGTCAGGCTCATGTTTTTGGGGAGGCAGTTACGAATGCAGTTGTGCGGCACATACTTCCTTCGTAGTTTGCGGTGCAATAAGTGGGCCAGGAACAATTTCACTGGAATATACATCATAAATACTTGGATTGTACATATTTTGGGGCAGAGGCGCTTTCAGGTAAATACAATGGGAGGCGATACCCATCGTCAAATTAGGTCCAACTTTAAAATAGTAAGATGATAAAAGGCGTTGCGCACATGGTACCCCCACGATGTTTACCTGGATTCGCCTTTGCTCAATATATTATATTTAATAAATTACAGCAAAAGAATACATGTGACGTTTATATTGTCCCATACAATTACGAACAACGCATATTTGTTATCAGAAATCCCTCCCATTTTACATTCCCTGAATACGCCTATGATTTTTGGTTTTGGTATCTGTCCTTTTGATATGTAAAAGCTCAGTGCAATGGAAGCTCAAAAACGTTTTGACTTGAAAATCGGTCGAACCACATTGCCGCAATGACCTTTAAAAAGTATATATGTTTGCCCCCTGGCCCATTTTTTTAGCAAAAAAGAAATGTTGGGGTCCAAGAAGAAATATATTTTGACGGCACATCGAATGGCATTGGTCCCATCGAAATCGACCGAGTGGTTTTCGAGATATCTGGGGGGGGACAAAATCTGACCCCCGCACGTTAAGTAATTCTAGCCGCCCGCAAGGAATAGTGTTAACATATGGCGTAGCATACATCATACGTTTGTTCGTGTTATTTTCTTGACACATACATTATCTTAACTTGTAGAACAGTTTGATGTTGGGAAATGAGTGGGACCATTTATACACACGTAGATGTTGTGAAGTGCGATCTGCAATTAATAAATTTATCAGATGATATTATATGCTAATGAGTCAAACCTGCGTAACATTTCGAATAAATAAAAGTTTATATGGTAAAAATGCGGTGTGCTCAGACAAACAGACCGACTTTCTTTAAATAGAAGTAAGTTAGATCATAGATGACATTTAAATATATAAAGTTAGCATTGGAGCCCTACTAATTATTTTCAGAAAATGACGCCCCTTGTTTATTGATTGATTGTGAATAAACGGTTCATATAAATGTTTCGTATGATGTGCATTGTAATGCATTTAATATCTACTTGTTGTTTGTGTTTGTTTGTTGAAAATTTATGAAAAATAAAAACATGTTTTGTTTAAATAAGTCGAGAAAACTAAATGCCTAGGACGCCGTCCGTGGCCAAGCTTAACTGCCGATTGCAATGCACCTTTTCAAATGTTTGTTGATTGTCGATAGCAGTTTGGTACATATTCGCAAAAGATAGAATGCATGACATATATTCTATGCCTTCATGATCATAGGCGGCGGGCACATCAGCTCGCACCGCAATCCTGTCCAGTGTCCACGTGCACTAATGACAGCGGAACCTTCCATATTTTGGCTGCGTCGGAGGTACCATGCCTTGTCTCGCTCTGTTGCACTTGTAGTTGACACCTCCAGAAGCGGGCAAGCCCAACATGCTATATGACATATATGCTGGCTGTGACTCTTAGCGGATCTAATCTGCGTCTAAAATCATCTGAGATTAGTGCCTCCTCCGCCCTGCCATACCCAACATAGGCCAGTAAACAACAGACCCAGCTCGACCCGAGCCACTTTTTTGTCTAGTCTTCTTCCTCGCCAATTTTAGTTCATGAGGCTCGTCAGCACTCCACGTCGTAAACAGTAATCCTAAACCCCAAAAAATAAACACAAACAACAACCCTAAATGGCACCAAGCCAGAGGTAAGATTAATTTAGCTGTTCACATTGGAGCTAGCGTTGAGAGATGGCTACGGTAGCGTTAAGGTTATATCCAGCAGCAGAATAAGACTCCCTTGTGCTGATGAAGAGGCGACAAATTTGGCCGCCTTGTGGATGGGCCATAAGAAGAGCGTCCACTCCACAGGTCAATGGGGCCTTGGGGCAACAGTGGGCGACAGGAAATTACATATTTTTGAATTGCAGTTTAAGGGCAAATTTGAGCAATCAAAGCTGTCAATGTTCCCCTAATTTTGTTTTTCAATGTCAATTACCATTACGTTGCGGTCAATATATAGTGAAATTTTTTGGAACCTCCCGTAATCTTTTCGAGCTGTTTTGTTATACAATTACGCTGTATCAGTCTCACACAATGACGATGTTCTTAATAAATCCTTAATAATCATTAATCTATTAAATTTACCCATGGTTTGATCCAAACCTCTCAAATCAAGACTCGCGCATTCGACTAACAAGCACAGCGTACAGGCTTAGCTTGGGCGAGTCAAATGAAAATGTGAAGCCGAATGAGGACCGGGCATATTTCCAAAGCGATACTTCCGGGGCCATTAACGCACACAAGCGGGCTAGTTGGTGACTATTAGTCCGGATATTTGAAACTAATCCACTTGTGTACTTGGTTTAAGGTTGTCGGCCATATCCTGGCTCCGCCCAAAAGTAGCTTATTGGTCCCACAGGGTGGCTCGTATATAACGAATAATTATTAATTCGAACGCTCTTCTGCTCTTTTTTGACTCATGAGCGCCTGTGAGATGCCCCGGATATGACCTTCTTGTAATCTCCTTGTCGAGTTGTTTCTTATCCCTCATACACGCCGCCATAGCTCCCGATATTGATAAAATGGTCAATATTGCTAGATATAGGGCCATACCAGGATAGGCAGTACCAAGGAACACGAAATGACCAGATTAGGGCCAAACGATAGCGCGCTACCTGGCCGTGGCACGTCTAGCACAGGACCTTTTTATTTCTTTTTTTGGGGGAACCGTTCCTGATAAAAACAAACATATCCTCAGCGCCCCTCACAGCATGGATTGACTGGCCGGATCCAGCCGTCGTTCTGAATGGCGGGTACAACTTTTTTGTCCAAAAAAGCGTGCCGTGCCGATTATTATTCCTGTATCCGATTTGGGCCGGCCGCAACTCTATTGTTTTGATTCTTGAGAGTTACAACACATCAGTTTTTGTGACTTTCGAAAAAACAAGAAAACGCAGATACGGTAATCCCTACATCTCATTAGCAATATAGTATCTAGTTGAAGAGTTTGCTAAATTTACAGTTATTACATAACGTTTTTTATCTTCAACTACCATACTCGCAGGGCTCGTCGCGCCAAGATAACTGTAATGGAGGGGTCTCGGTGTGTAATGGCAAAAATGTTCTTGCGCAGGTTAAAGTATATCTTGTCCTCGTTCACTAGCGAGGGGGACGAGAGGGCGAAATGATACAGGCCGATGGGCAGGTTGATACAAGACTGCGGCCTAGTATCTCGAAATGACTCTAACCGAGAGGCAGGCACTAGTGCTAGTTGTGAGCGTGCCACTGATACTCTTACCTTTTTGTCCAGCACCGCGCGGCGATATCAGGTGCGCTATGTTGTCAGCCACATGGTAAGTCATTTTGTTTTTAGCGCTAAATGTACTATTTTGTGTGTCGTTACATACCTAAGAGTGAATGTGTTATTTTCCTGTCTTAATCGTCCCCTGTGATGTGTGTCCGGTTGCTTGCACGACAAAACACAATACGACCTCTATCTTGTCCACTGGCAGGATCGTGCTATCGGTGGTGTGGAGGGGGATGTGGTGAGGCGTCAGGGGCAATGCCCCCCACGCTCAAGAGCCGCTCGTGTGATAGTCGGCCCGCAGTAATTGATAAAATACATTCAACTCCTAGTAGCACCATACTACTGCAGCACTTCTTACCTACAAGTGCAAAGGTTTTATTTCAACACGTTTCTAGCAATGCCAATCGAATGTAGAGCGAGAAGTCCATTATTTTTTATTTTTATTTTTGCTCTAATTATGATTAATTATTTTTCGCGTGAGCACCCTCCATTAGCGCCCAAAAAACTAAAATCCTAAGTAATCCGCCAATCGCTCGAACCGATAGTCGCCCGTGGACGTTCGCCTCCGGACAGTGGCCTCTACAACGCCTACGCGACAAAGTGTGTTGCCCGGCCCTATGGCCCCGACGATTCCTAGTCGAACAGATCGGACTGTCGGCCAACCCAGAAAGCCAATGAGCTCTATGCGCTGCTGCACCATGGCGCGTAAGACACGATTATTTAATGCTTAACCAGTAACGTGGCCGCACTTGTCACCTAAGTGTCACCTTGAAATTCTTCTATATTCCCTTTTAATAATAATCCACCCGTCTGTTCGTTACCTAAACGTCTTTAATATATGCGATTGTATGTTGCCGTGCAGAGAACAAGGCCCGCCTGTTATTGACAGTTCTGTTTTCCTGGCCGGTATACGAGCCGTTTCACTTCTGCTTTTTCGCCAGCATTGGACTGGCCGCCACAAATGCCGATGTCGTCCATGGTGCGCCGTAAATCGCTCAGCTCATCAAACGCACTTGTTTCGATATCAGTGGAAATTGGGAATTTGTTTAACGGAAAGCCGAAGCGTGTTTCAACACTTCGCTCCGCTGAGTATCCCAGATCAGCGTGATGTTTCATGGCTAGGGTACATCAAGTAAAGCCGCGGCATCATTCGCCCTGAAATTATCGGGCAACAATCGAGAAAGAAGCCCACCCGCGACCTGACCCACTTAAATAAAAACCTAGATGGATGCATCAACACCTCCGGTCGGTCGTTCCCTCACAAACTGACCCTTGCTGGCGAAACGCCGCCCATTTTGTGCGAATGGACCTTTCAGTGGCAAGAGCTATCTGGGTGATCTTATATCCACCCCCCCCTGCCGCAGCCCGTCTCATTTGACGGTGCGGGACCTTGTAAATAGACCCAAGACCGGGGAATACGTCAATGCTTTAGTTATTAAGACTGAGTGGATTGACGTTATGCGGGGCCGACCAGGGACTAGGGAGGCGATCCGAGGAGATTGAGCTGAGCGTCGAAACGGAGTCACGGAGGGACGCGCGACGTGACATACGGCCCTGACAGACATGTGGCGATAGTTTGACCCGTCGCAAGGTCGCAATAAGTCACTCGGTGATGGGTGGACGGACGGTGGAGGGAGCAACGCCAGTACAGGACGGACGGTAGATACAATCTCCGAATGTGCTCCAGCTCCGATCGGCTGATCGCCCGGCCCCTCGAACCCCATTCCAACCCCCACCTCCAACCCCACCCCACCTCCAACCCCAGCCCACTCCCGCCGCACCGGGACGGGGTCGGTCTGCGTTTCTCCGGCTCGAAACACCCGACCCAGTCGCTCATCATGGGCGGGCGCCGGGGAGAAATTAATTACTCCTTTGAGCGACCACATGTGAATTCTGCCCCGTCGTGGAGACCGTGCGCGCTGACGGGCCGGCATCCGGCCGACAACACTGCACCACAGCAGCCCGGCGGGCGCCTGGGACCGCGCTGCGATCCTCCGAAACACGTGCTTAGCCGCTCGAACCGCCGGCGCCGGCGCCGACCACAGCGCGCTGCCGGCTTCCTTTCCCTTTTATGTAGTATGCAAATGTGTGAGCTGGTAGCATACGGCCAACACCTGAGCTGGGGGTGTTAACTGGGAGACGGCGAGATAGCTCGGTTGGACAGCGCTGTATGATGGTTATTTTAGCCAGGTGTTCGGCCTTGGCCCGTATTACCTGACTCCGGTGCTGGCCCAGAGTGCCGTGCTGAGTGCTACTCTTCATACATAAACGGGGCCTCATCCACACTCTCAATAACTCTCCAGCCTAGTTATGGCTATCATCGGTCTCATAAAACGCGGATAAACTCTAACGAATGGCTTGTAAAGAGCCTCTCAATTTGTTTCTGAGTGTTCCCGAAAGGATTGACGGCTGTGGCCGGTGTTGTTCTGACGTTATGATGCGCTGGTCTTCCGAGGTGCCGCCACAAGGTTAACTTTGATGAGCCGGAGGATGGGGATTATGTGTACTTAAATGGTGACCTAGGGACAACGAAATATACGTTTTCTACGAAGTCTGCCCGGCTCTTCCCCGTGTTGCCGTTGTGGCCGGTAAAACATATACAAATCGGTTGTTATGGCTTTCACCGAGGCTTGTAAGTAAACCGATTGACATTTTGACATTGCAGCAACGGGCAGGAAAACACTTGAGGTACGGATAAGCCACGGTGATAGATGGAGTTGCAAACTTTCCTCCGGAAAGACTATGCTCTCTCTCCGCCTCCGTGCTACGCCTGACCAGAGGAAAGTTACAATTGTTTGCAATAGGTGTTGGCTGTATTGACAATCCTAGCATGACGAAGGAAACATTTCCTTACGTTTACTATAGTAATATCTATTGTTAAATCGTGGTCATAGGCATAGCATAGCTGAGCGAAAAAATGACCAGCTGAGACAAAGAATGTTGTGCTTGAATAATTATACAAAAATATTATGATGCAAATTTTGGTGAAGTAGAACACAAATTACAAAAAATATTGAAGTTTATACCCTTTTTCACTTTTTTTAAATAATGGTAGCTTATTTTCATTTTCTGAATGGCCGATTACGTGCTCCACTTTTTTGCGGGTACCCGGGTGCGTGTTTCACTATACGACCCGTAGAGCTGCAGTTGTCGACGCCTTTGAATGTGTCCCGCAACCCTTCTAAAGTAATATATCACACAAGCCTATACTCCGTCTGAGGAACAGTATGCGATGCCAGCCTCTGAGCAAGGCGACTCTGCCGAGAATCTAGCTCATGGCCTCCTGCGGTGTTCTCACGGCCTGGCCGGCACCGACCTAGCAAGGCCCGCTCGGGAGACCTTCCCGCCCTGTCTGCCGCCGGCTTGGAGTTCGCCTCAGCAGCGGACACGCCTGCGGCTCTGTCTGCTCGAGCAGCGGACATACCGCCGTCCCTGTCCGCTCGAGAAGCGGACACGCCTCCGTGCGACCACGAGGCCCCGTCTGATACCGGTGCCGCTTGACGGAGTTTTATTGGCCAGGCGTGTTAACGTGCCGCCGGCAGCGACGCTACACGGCGCCGGCGCGTCCGATTTCCCGCAATCAAACGAAAGTTATGATTAGGCTGGAAACCACCCCGACTTTCCGCGCCGGCCGCCCGCCAGTTTTCTCCGTGGCCTGGCCGTCTGATTACCGCCAATCAGCTCATTCACAAACGCGCCATTCTCATCTCACAAAAAGCCGCCAAGCCGGCCATTACTAGCTCTCGGGAGTCGCCGGGCCACGCCAGCAGAGCGGAGATGAACGGGGATGACGGCAGCGACCGAATATCGCCGCCAATCCGACCACGAAACCGGCGCGGCTCAATTGACCTCGCCGCAAGACGATAATGGCGCGACGCACGAGAGCGCGCCGAGCTCGCCGCTGCGCCGAGCCCGCCGCTGCGCCACAAATGCGATGATTGTGTCGGTGCGTTGCACAATGCACAATGTACCCACATCAGAGGCAATTTGTTCGTGGCTCGTTTGTCAGTGGAGATCAAACCACAAACGAGTGCATCCTGAGATAGTACAGACATAGTTCTGACTTCTGACATACATAAATTAGATGCATTTCCACCCGGACCCGGAGACGTTTAATGACACTCGGTGACATGATAGATCGTACGCAGTAAATCTCACTCAAAAACCCTACGGGTGGGTTTTCACGGGCACTAGATCACACCACCACGCAGATGATTGCATCAGGTACAGACGGAATATCGATAAAACGGCGTGACGGGCATACTTAACGTTAAGGTCTGATAAAGGCTGGATTTATGAGTAGCGGACTTGTGAGCGTCGGACTTCCACGCCTATGAATTATGAACTGGATCCACAGACCACATGCGCCTTGAACTTTTAAGATCGGACTCGTGCAATGATAGTGTCATTAGAGTTCACAGTGCATTTCATTTATCTGAATGTATTATACACTTTCTGTCCATAAAATGGTTATTAAAATCCGTATCTCAAATATCATACTGCTGACCATATTTTACCTTCAGAGCCTAAAAATACCGGTAGCCTAGGCCCGACCTTAAATGCAAAAGTTACGTTTAGGAAAGGTTTGGCCTATTATTATGTATCTAAACAGGGGCGTCACCACCGGGGGCAGCGGGGGCCCGGCCCCCTACTCTAAAAAAAGTGGGAGGGCTGCCTCCCACCCCCGCTAGAACCGCGATCCAAGCCTTAATGTATTTAGGCTAAGATTTGCACAATATTTTTTGTCATCGTTCAAAACGATGCTGGTAGAATATTGAGACAACGCAAATTGGATACATCTATGATTTAGCTTTATAGAACATAAATATAACAAATGTAATATCCCTGGTGTGTCCTTTATTTTGCTGACGTTTTGTTTTGTATTTGGAAGCATTTGGAAACGTGTGGGAAGACAGCGAAATATTCACATTCACATTCAGCGACAGATTCGTGGACCTCTTAGAATCATCGACAACTCTTAAGACATAAAGAACAGAGCACGTAGATCAACATGGTGAAATCTGTTTCACCTTGTGACCCTACATATGAAAGTTTGTCCTCAATACGCCAAATAGAGTTCGCCAACGACAGATTCGAGATTTAGCGGACCTCTTAGATTTCCATGAATATCGGTGTCCAAATATAATTCCAGACGTAGATTAACATGGTGAAATCTGATTCACCCTACATATGATAGTTTTGCGTCTAGACGCCAATAGAGTTCACCAGCGACAGCTTCGTATTTATATTTCCTATGAATTTATAATTATATTTCCCTTATATTTCCATGCAAATCAGTTTCCAAATTCAGTTTCAGGTGTAAATTAGCATGGTGAACGTTCCATCCTACTTATAGTGTGGCGTCTGCCGCCAATTGAGTTCGCCAGCGACAGATTTACTGGCAAATATGGACTGATGGGTCCGCCCCCCCCCCACTAAAAAAATGTGGCGACGCGCCTGTGTATCTATAGTCTTTGCCTATAGCCATGGGCATGAAGAATGCCGATACAATTAAAACATGTAGAATCTCGATACATGCTATGTAACGTCCACGAAAGCCACTGACCGTGTGTGGGATAAAGAGTAACGCTCCCTTTCCTCCCCCTCTGTCTCTGTCTCAGTATCAATTATCAAGTCCATAATCTCCAGTGTGTAGCTTTATTTCCTCCCGTTTCCTTCGCCCAGTCTCGTCTCTCTCTCTCTCGTCTTCTCTCTTCTCTCTCTCTCTCTCTCTCTCTCTCCGTCTTCTTTTAATCTCTCTCTCTCTCATCTCTCTTCTCATCTCTCTCTCTCTCTCTCCTCTCTCCTTCTCATCTCCTCTCTTTTTCTCTTTTCCTTCTCTCTCTCTCTCTCTCTTCTCTCTCTTTTCTCCTTCTCTTTCTTACTCTCTCCTCTCTCTCTCTTTCTCTCTTCCTCAAACAGAAGTGCTGAACATTATTGTGGTAAGAGAGCGGGTGAAGAGACACACCCTCTGATGATCCCCCTGCAGTGAGAGTGACGCTGGCAGATCCGGACACGGCTGATCAAACTTTTTGCGGCCATGAAAATGCATGTCACGATGGGCGGTGGGCCCGCGAAAATGAAGCCGACCGCAACGGGAAAATTGTTCGGGATGAAGCATAAAAATAGTCCCAGACCAGAGATTCTCTAGATTTATGATAATGTAAGCCGGTTGTTATGTACAGTTTAAAGTGTGCCCCATTTTCAATTGGATCTGGCTGAATGGGTTGGATAATTCTAGCCCACACCCCATACCTTCACCTTTTGTGGATTTGATCCCCTCCACATTGGTGCATTATGCAAAGAATAATCGTGGTGTGCATTTCTTTAGCACCGACCTTTGGTCTGGAGTTTCTACACCGTTTCAGTTCTTGAATTGATGACATGAATAAACGGTTGCCTATTGTGTGGACTCGGTGAGAAATGATTATATGAGCTGAACTGAAAGCCGATGCCTTCTGCTGACCTAGTTATGTGCATATTGCTCCGATATCTGCTGTGTGTCGTCTGTAAGTGATAAACAAACCATCGGCAGTGCACCTGGCACCTGGTAGGAGTGCTCATTGCCGCGAGCCCATTGGGGGTGCGCTGTCGGACAGCATCAATACACGGTGACGAGTTATGGCTTATGGCTTATGGCGTGTTAAAGGGACACTGCCTCTTCCGGATGATATCGCAAAAACATGCTTAAACAAGGCCTAAGGACACTATTGAATTTTTAATTGCCATTAAACTCTTATCCAAAAGCGCAAATAACAAAAACAATAATTAATTTCAATTACTTATAAGAATCTACTGTTCTACGATTTATACACACCATACGTACATGGAAGCTTTGCTCAGTTAAACTGTAATCACAGAGAAAGGGATATCAACTGACCAACCGTCAGTGACGCCTTATTGCAATTGGATGAGACGCCGATGCGCTATAACATTGTGGTTCCTGTAAATGAATCTACCGCATCTCCGCATTTGAATTCGTGTCATGGAAAGTGAAACAACTCTTTTCCATTTGGGTATCTCGCCGGAAATCGGATACCAATCATAAGAATAAACCTCGGTCGGGAAAAAATTCATCAATGCTGGGAAATCAAAAATCCCTTCGTAAAAGTTAAAAAAACTTCTGTGCAGTCTGGACTTTTTGAATTCCTTCAAACCGTAACAAATCTTTTCAATCAGGCTAATAAGACCATGAAATGTTTTCTGACATTAACAAAATTTGGGTAGAAATGCATTCAGCAAAAAAATCACTAATTTCCATAGTTGCAAAAAGGCTGCAATTAATGTATTGTTTGGTACCGTAGTGGTGGCGAACTCGTCAACCTATTGGCTGGAAGAAAACTGAACTTTGAAACGGCGATATTGGGCGATCTGGGCCGCGAATAAAAAAAACGGACTTCCATGGTGCTTACAAATTCGGCTGTTCTTTTACATATCAAATTTTACTTTGAGTGGACAGTGTCCCTTTAATGGATATTGATCCGATATGTAGCAGTTGTAGCTCATGTCATCAGGATGACAATTCGACAAATGTTCGAACGATACACTGTTTTTAATGGGATTTTGACATCGGCTGATGCTGGGTCATTTGGCAGATGTCATGGCATTTGGCAGATGTCATGGCATTTGGCAGATGTCATGGCCATGTGAAACCAGTTCTGAGGGATACGGGCTGGCCATTGTCTGGCCGATTACAGTTAAACGTCGATTTATCGTCCATATGCCGTCTCTGCTTGCTGAACCGAACCGGTTGATCTTCCATTTATCGCGATGATCTGATTTCTGTTCCGAACCACTGCCGGTGACGTTATCTCTATTATTGACCAACATCTGGCCGATTCTGGTTTTTGTTTGGCCAACATTTGCCAAATATCAGATGGATACGATGCCAAAATGGAGCAATATTCGGCCAATCCTTCCATCACGTCAGTCCAATGTCGGCCGAGGTCAAACTATCCCCATCTTACCCGAGATCGGACCGATCGCTGCTTGATATCAGCTGGTCCGGCTAGATGTTATTCGATCTGTTCCGGCTCGATACCAGCTCAGTCGGGGACACTGTAGGGAAATCCTTCAAAAATAAAACGCTCTTATTTTAGAGTTTGATACATTGTAAGCGGTCGCGAAAAAAGGGACTTTTTAAGCGGCTGTTGCGTAGCACTGCGACCACTTGACAACCCATATATGGCATATTTGGCGAGAAAATACTTCAAACTTTGCTTATAGATTGGTTACGTTAAATTTATGGATATGTCACTGGCAGGA
>VOPJ01003897.1:0-25854 GCA_014673585.1 Semibalanus balanoides
TTACACTTCACTGCTGCACCACATACACAACCGGCCTCCCGCGACACCACACTCGAGCGAACTTAGCCGTGTTCACGATGCATGTTTATGCGGTTTACGTAAACCATAAACATGTTTAAGTAGTGACTGACCCAATTCAGCATCGGGTGAGCCCGATGGATTGGTCAGTCACTACTTAAAACATGTTTGGTTTACGTAAAAACCGCATTAAACATGATCGTGAAACACGGTCTTGTTTGTTGTTTTCTGGATCTTTTTCGACGCATACTCGAGCGAACTGTCGCCCCTCCCCCGCTTAGTCCACCGGCCTGACTCGGTCACGTTGACCCCGCTCGAGGGCACGCCAGCTGGCCAGCGTCAGCCGGCCGGCGGTCAGCCAGCACCCAGTCCGGCCCGGGACGCGTGGCAAAGGGAGGGGGAGGGAGGATTTTAGCCGGTGCATAGTGGGGCCTTTCGCCCCGTAGCCTGCCGAAATGACAAATTTGAAGTTTGAGATTTTCCTTTCAAACTGCAGTGCCCGGAACAAAAATATATGAATTTTTCGAATCTGGTATTGGTTTACTTTGTTAACCTTGGTAAGCATATGCAAAGTGCGATCGAACCTGAAGTTTGTTGGCGGAAGCGCATGTAAATACAATGTAATATGTAAATGTAACTTTATATAAAGTTTGACGGCGAATGACGCTTCGAGACAAATGCCGGTGGTCGCCTGCCTTGACTCGAAGGCGGCGCTGCTCCTGCTCTCGGGGGGAGCAGCGGCGCAGACGGTCACCACTGGGGGCCAGGATTGACTCAGCTCGCGGGCTGAGCTGCCGGTTGTTACCGCGCACCTCATGTCCGGCGCACTGCGGTTCCGGGAAATGAGAGGCGGACACACTGGCAAAGGAGCGGCCGCGCGCCCTTACACATGGCCACGCGGTAGGACTGTCCGTACCCTTCACACGCCCGTATCAAGAGCTGGCAAGAAGAGATGGCAGGACGGTTGCAGAAGGGTGTCATCGGGCCATCATGGGGAGTCGGGCCCCACCCCGGTCGAGCTTGCTTCCCGAGAAGGAGGCGTGGATGTCCATCAGCCTTCCGAGGGGACACTGGGCCGCTCGGAGCAGTACCTCCACCGCATCGGGAAGGCGACGACGTGGAGGACTGCGCCCAGTGCAACGAGGTCGACTGCCCGGCGGGTCTGTGCCTCGTATGCAAGGAGGCCACCGACACGCCGGCGCACGTTCTGATGCGCTGCCCGTGTCTGTGCGGCCCTCGCCTCCGTGTGCTGGGCAACATCTACGCTACGGAGCGAGATCTGCGCGCTGACGACGTGGTGGCGGCCTTGGCCGCCGGATATCTGGCCCACAAGAGCCGTACGGCTACGTGACCGCCCATTGGGCGGTTACCGGGCGGAGCAACAACAACAACAACAGACAAATGCCAGCGTAGTCGCCAGAATGTTCTGATGCTGTCCCGACCCAGAAACTGCGCCCCAACTCGCCCCTTTGATTGCTACAGCCAATTTGATGATGAGGTTATGTGAGGTCAATACAGGCAAGGTTAATTCCCTGCGGGGCAGCACCCCGTTGGTTTTTCGCTTACTGCTTCTAAACCGTTACGTCTAGCGTCTTGCAATTTTGTGATTTATCCTAAAGCTGAATTGCGCGTGTTGTGCCAAAACTTTGAAAAAAATTGGCTCAGCAGAGGCGGTGCCCCATTTTCAAACCCCCCCAATTTGTATTTGTATTTCTTATTTTTTGCTCTCAAAACATGCGCAATTGATTCCTCTTCCGATATGCCGCAGCTGGTTTTACTGCGGATGACAGCTTTGGCCGTCATTAATATAATTCCGGCTAATCGCGGAAAAGGCCCCACGTGTGCGTGGTAGGGAATTGAATGTTTGCTGTATATATGTGTACGTGATATATGATATATGTTGTAATTATTCACGGTAAATTTCTACAGACTTGCCCAGGAGCCCCTCCGATCTACCCGGTGACTCTTCTGGTCGGACTGCGCTGGCTGCTTTGTCGCCCTGCCGTCATGCTCAAGGAACCCTTCGACCTGCCCCCTCCGTGCTGGCGAGGGGCCGATTTGGCATGTTCAGGGGCCCTTCTTATCCGCCCAGGGACCCTTTAAATCTGGTCAGGACTCAGGGGCGCCTTCGATTTGCAGAGAGAACCTTTGAACTTGCCAGGGACCCTCTGGTCTGTCCAGGGGCCTACAGTCTGCTCAGGGGCCCTTCTGAGCTATCCAGGGACTGCACTGACTGCTTTTTCGCCCTGCCAACATGCTCAGGGGGCCTCTCCGACATGCCATTAATCTGGCAAGGGACCCTCTGGTGTTGGCGAGAGGCCTATGCAACGTAATCAGGGGTCCTCTGACCTGCTCAGGGCCCTTTCGGTCTAGTCAGGGGCCCCTCTGACTTGCACAGGGACTCTTTGCACCTCCCATGGGTCCTCTGGAGTCTGGCCCGTCCAGGGGCCCTCCAGCATTTTAAGTGACCCTTCCGATCTGGCAAGGGACTGCGTTTTCTGTTTTGTCGTTTTGCCGACATGCTCGGAGAGCCCTTCGATCTGCCCTAGGGCCCCTCTCCTGCTGGCTAGGGGTCCATTCGGCATGTTAACTGTTCAGGGGCCCTTCTGACCCACCCATGGACCCTTTCGGTTGGGCCATGGACCACTCTGACCTGCATAGGGGTCCTTTGAACTTCCCATGGGCCCTCTGGTCTGTACAGGGCCCCTCCAGCCTGCTCAGGGTCTATTAAGACCTGGCAAGGGACTGCACTGTCTGCTTTGTCATCCTGCCGACAACGGCTCAGTGGCCTCTCCAACCTGTCCAGGGACCTCTCTGTGCTGGCTAGGTGCCCATTTGACGTGTTCAGGGGGCCCTCTGACCCACTCGGATGCCCTTTTGGATTGTCCAGGGGCCCCTCTGACTTGCACAGTGCTCTTTTGAACGTTCAAGGGCCCTCTGGTCTTTCAGGAGGGCTCTGGTGCCCAGTGGCGGATCCAGAGGGGGAGGGAGGGGGGGGGGGGCAGGGGCCATGCCTCCCCCTTGAAGTAAAGTAGTAGTAAAACAAGAAACGCAAGGCCTGAGGGGGCACTCTTGCCGCCTGAGGAGGCACTGACCGCCTGAGGGGTCGCTCTGGCCGCCTGAGGGGGCACTCTTGCCGCCTGAGGGGGCACTTTGACCGCCTGAGGGGTCGCTCTGGCCGCCTGAGGGGTCGCTCTGCCGCCTGAGGGGGCATGACTCTGGCCTCAATAATTTTTTGAGAACCTCTGAAGTGCTCTTAACTCTCTAAAGACCACGCGAAGCGTGGTCTTTAGAAAAAATAGGTCCCTCTAGGGGTCCTATTTCCAAAAGGGGCACATATACCAAGGGGGCATGCACGGATCTTCAGGGGGAGGGGGCAATTGTGCCTTTTGCCCCCTCCCTTGGGTACGCTTATGTCTTAGGTACTCTTTTTTTTGTATTGCCTGCCATTGTCTGGTGCTGAAACGCTAAAGAAATAGAGCACACCGTCAGCTGAAAATTGTAAAGTTAGAGTGCTGGCCAGCATGAATACTCAATAATCAGAGCGGATTGGGCCAAGCACGCCCGGATGTTCCCATCACTTTGGAAGTTTGCATTTCCAAACACATTTTCAATGTGCATCTATATAATTGAAGACTTGCACAGGAAAAAACATGATTGTTGATCATTTTTGTATCCTATATGGCTTCCTTGTTTTCTTACATTTTGCTACGATTTTTTGCTAGTGGTTTTGTAAAAAGTGTTCGTAAAGGTACCTACTCTAATGGTAGATATTTTTATGCATGCATATGACACGCTCCTACGTCACACTGGCACTATTTTTGGAGGGTTCTATTAATTATTTTGTCATATTCCCCTACTGAGTACTGTGTCTCTAACTGATCTGGCTTGGTGTAGAACTGTAGACGATACTGACCAGCTAGGGACATACCTAACCACCCATACAATACTCGACTACACTTCACATATACAATACTTAACCAATCAGGGGGGGGGGGATGGAAAATGCGTGCTGCATTGCAGCTTGTTATCGTACACACATACCTGCCTTAGGTTGTTGAATGAATGACCAGTTTGTGTGATATCGCATATAAATAATGTGTTTGAAGTTGCCATGTCCAGCATATTTTAACGTACAGCCGGTCTATTATGTATCTTCCCCTTTTTAGTTTCTAAAACTCATCTAATTTCACTTATGTGTACACGAAGGACATGTGGTAGACAAGAGTGACAAGACAAGACAAGGTGACAAGAGAACATGTGGTACCTACCTAGGGTAGGTACCACATGTTTCCTTAAATCAGTCCTTTATTTACACAGAAGTGTCATTAGATGAGTTTTAGAAACTTAAAAAGGGGAGATACATAATAGACCGACTGTACATTAGGTACCATATTCCAACGTATTACCATACTCCAACGTATTACAGATCAACAATGGCAGAAGTTGATGTCGGACTACCATCTGGTCCCCAGGAGGGGGTGGAATATCCTCTCACTCTCCACTACTGTGGCAACTGCACCATGCCATTGGAGGTAGGTGATTCCTAATTTGGATACATTGTGTGGTTCTCTAAGACTAGCTTCATACTTTGCTGCTTATCCATTCATTATGATCATGCATTGGCTATATTATATATCATTGTCATGTAGATGTTATACAACAACGCAAGAAGTAAGTCAGATGTTGTGTTAAAAATAAGCAACTTGACATAGTGCTTCTCAAAAATCGCACGGGTCTTTGGCCCAATTAGTTCATTTTGTAGCAAGTTGGGTGGAAAGCTGGCTGACCCTGTCAAGAGGGAGGGTTCGATGATGATCCGGTGATGTTTGAAAGCTTGTCTATTTTAATAGTTCATTTTGACTCTGAATTAAATACTTGGCATGTTATTGATCATTTTAACACAATTTTTTGACATATATAAAGTCAATCCTCTTGAAAACTCTGAAAAACTACATTAATAAGATGAATTCCAGTGGGCAGTGGCTTCAGTGCTCTTTTTTACCCGGGGACCCTGTGGTCAGTGAGAGGAGTTTCAAACAGGCTACCTGACAATGACACATGTGCACATGTTTGGCCATGTTTCAGTATTGCGAGTTCTACCCTCAGTATGAGAAGTGCAGGGAGTGGCTGGAGCTGCATCTCCCTGATGAGTTTGACAAAATGATGAAACTCAGTAAGTTATGTCTGGCTGTGCGTGTGTGCACTGAGCCTGCCTTGTGGTCATGATGATATCTGTTTCTCATATATACTTATTAAGAACTGATTAGTGGTATTTGTGAATATGAGTTGAGATTGCAAACATAAATATTTATTAAGTGTTATTTTATTTTGTTATCTGTGCTTGATATTGGATGGTGTTTGGCCAGTGTTGTTAGGCTATGATGATTTTAACACCACATCGGGTTTTACCTTTCATCCATACCTGTGCTTAGGCCTACTATTCCCCTGACCATGGTAGTGTGCGAGTCATATTTATGACAATGATTGCAAAACAGTATCATAGTTCAGCAATGTATTGCCCCGCTGCCCTAAGATGACGGAAAAGATGATGGTGACGATGAGAAGAAGCGTCAGAAGCGGGGCGGCAAGGGCATGATGCGTGCTAAGAAGAAGGAGGAGGTGGAGAAGAAGATCTGTCTGTCTCGCGCGCCACGCGGCAAGAGGAAGTCTGTCACGGTCATCACCGGGCTCAGCACATTCGGTGAGAGACGACATATATATATAGTGCAATGGCCCTAGTGTATTCACTATTTCAGGTAAGGCTGATGTTTTTGATGTTTGTATGTTGGGCGCAAATTGACCTTAGTAGTCGGCGTGCCCCAAAAAACAATACATAAGATGTTTGTATGGTGCTGTACGTTCACTGTTAGTGGTATGTGACTGTGTGATATGTGCTATTTATTGCTATTAGCTGTTTTGACTCAAAGTGCAGGTTGTTTTCTTGAATATGTCATATTCATCGTCTGCAACTGTGCCCATGCCTGCCCGTGGTAAGGTTTTATGCGGGACTGTGAAGTGCTAAATTCACAAACTGAAAGTGATCCAGCTGGTGTTTACATTGCAACAGTCATCCACAACTAGCATTTACAACGAGCACTTCCCATTAGCGAAATCATCAATTGGAATCACTCCCGGATGTGTCGTCATCTGTATATATAGATAGAATAAACAATCGGCAATTATGACGCTGTAAAGCAATCAACGGGGCCCGGTATTGGATGCGATGTTCAAATTAGAATGAGTGGGTACAAGCATCTTTAGTCGGTACTTTCAAATATCTGGTCTTTTTGGTAACGAATTGAGTGATTATAAAGCACGTTGCATCAACTTTACCAATATCTGTCAGTTTTTCGTTGAATTCATCGTCTTCAGAGAAGCGCGCGTGCGCCGGCGCCATCCCCTGAATCCGCGCCTGATTCCCGATTGCAGGTATAGACCTGAAGGTCGCGTCCAAGTACTTCGCCAACAAGTTCTCGTGCGGCGCGTCGGTGACGGGTAACGGAGACGAGATCGTGGTGCAGGGCGACGTCAAAGACGACCTGTTTGACATCCTGCCGGAGAAGTGGGAGGAGGTGAGTCGACTGACGGCCAGACTTGTGCTGGTGCTGGTGTTGCTGTTGCTGTTGCTGTTGCTGTTGCTGTTGCTGTTGCTGTTGCTGTTGCTGTTGCTGTTGCTGTTGCTGTTGCTGTTGCTGTTGGTGTTGGTGTTGGTGTTGGTGTTGGTGTTGCTGTTGCTGTTGCTGTTGCTGTTGCTGTTGCTGTTGCTGTTGCTGTTGCTGTTGCTGTTGTTATTGTTGTTGTTGTTGTCCCCCCCTGAGTCATCCAGGATGACCATAGTCCAGCGGCTCCCTGTGGCAATGGTAGCTTGTGCTCGGTGGAATCACCGTGCTTGACTTGCCCCCGTCGTGGCATCAGCCCCTCGGATCCCGTTATTGGTCGGGTTCGCTGCTGTTCCGTACTTTAGTTGGGGTGGCTCACAGCTGTGCGGATGACACTCCGAGTCGTCTTACTGTCTGCAGATTTGCCTTCCTGTCGGAATCAAAGCTAGTAAAACGATCTAACACGGCAATATTTAAGGCAAATTCAGTCAGTAGAAATTCAGAAGGAAAAAAAAGGAAAATAGTTTGAGTGTGTTCGTTCTCGCCTCCAAACTTCGTCGCCGTCTGTTACTCTGTACTACCTGACCTCCACTTACTACCTGTACCTTCGACGAATCATGGATTTGGGTTTCTTTTCAGATTGACGAAGACCTTATCGAAGATTTGGGCGACCAGAAGCGCTGAGGGAGGAGCTGCTCTCCAACTGTGATCTTCGGAAATGTCCTATCTGTTTCTTGTTTCTTACATGGCAATGGAGATAATGTGTTGATAAATTATGCCAAAAACCCTGTGTTTTGGGCCATGTGGTGTCAAGACACGGTGCAATGTTACGTAAGAAGTTGCGCCTTGGTCGGTGGTAAGACACTAGGCACACACATTATTAACACAGGATGTCCTGAAGTAGATACGTTGTGGCATTGTATTCCAGAAACACATCTGGAGTGTTGGGCGGCAGACTATAAAAGGCGGATTTTGTTTCGAACCTTTCAGTGCTTCGCAGATAATCCAGAGGAGCGGAAGAACGTTCATAACAATAGCTTCAATCTGTCACGAGGTGTTCGTGAGTGATTCTGTTGCATCGATTACTCAGAAGGGAAATGTGATGACGTCAAAGACGTGGGAGATAAAAAATAACAGTCGATGGTCATCAGGTCTGATTGAAAGATCTGGAGTGTTGTATAGTATATGATAGTAGTCTTGTTGCGAGAATAGTAGTCTCGTTGCGAATTACCCAGCATGATTATTCTACATTAAATCACCGAACATAAGCAACGGGCAAAGCATAACTGGTCAACCTGTTTACATTTGGCATCTTTATAGTGATCTGTGCCACGCTGCCGCTGCTTCGAGTGTGGTGACATGGTCAGAAAAGGTTCCCTCTGGTAAAGTGTGTGTGTGGGGGGGGTCAACCCTTCACCTGACCTGTGACTCGATCGAAGCGCCGCTCACCAGACGACACACTGCTGCCACCTGGCGGTAACAACGAGAAGCACCCGGTGTCTCCACCCCGACATCTGGCGGCAGTGACTCGAAACAAACACTGGGGATCTGTTGATATCGATTGCCCTAGCTCCGATGCAACATGATTGTTTTGCCAAACCAAGATCACGGAGTGCCTTTGAACCCATGTAGAGGGTGCTGTGAAAGTGAGTGCGGATTAACCGTTGCAATATCAGCTGCCTGAACGTGACCCGTTACCGATCGTCTTGGTCAGGCGTGGCACCACCGTGGCATGGGAGCCGAGACCGACCCATGCTTAACTAATTGCACAACATATTGTCAGAAAACGATCGGATTCTGTGTTGTATCCTCCCACCAGCCGGTGCTCGAACCTCCGTCCCGCCCACGTACCCAGAGTTAGTGACCGTCGACTACCGGGCCTCATGTGGCCACCGGTCGGTCAGAGAGGTGGCAGACACGTTAACCCACGCAGACACGTCCCGCCCATGTTAACCCAGGGCTAGTGGGCCGTCGACCACCGGGACTCATGTGGCCACCGGTCGGTCAGAGATCGTGGGCCCGGGAGTCGGTGACTGCGTTGGATGGATGACGTCATACTTGAATTCATCCATGTCAATAATAAATTCATCCATGTTGATAGCTTGGACCAGAGAGGGCACTGTGATGGACGGTCGTCCGATCAAAGCTCCACTTTGTTACATTGAAGTTAGTACCGTTAAAAATAATCCATGGGTTGGCGGTGGCCCGAATAGACCGAAGCGGTTCGTAAAGGAAAACGAACAAGCTCTCAACATAAATCACATAGGAACTAGGGAGAACCCTCGGTTTTAGCGTTTTGTTTCAGTCGTTTGACATTTCTCATCATTTGATCCCATTAACGACCATTACTTATATTCGAAAGAAAAATTTGGCACCATGACGCATTTCTCCAGTCCAAACAGTTTCCAGTTCTGTTAGTCCCATGCGGAGCATTGGAGGTCAGGGGAAATGGATGACATCACTAGCTTCCACAGCAGTCAGCACATGTGACATGAAATTCCACCGCGTCTACAGGATCTGTTCATCTATCTAAAGACGCCACCATTAGGGCTCCGAGGGTCGAGGGATGCCTGTTATGCCACTGCTCTGCCTAACGGCCGTTGGATTCAGCATTACCTACTGGCGCTGAAGTGGCACGTACGTAATTGGGACCGTTCGGCTGTATGGGTTGGCCTGGTATTTGGATTGCAAGTCATCGTGACAGGTCATGGTCGGAATAAGGCTGGTGAAACAATTTTGACTGACGGGCAACTATTGCTGCTTTGTGCTGACTCACACCTCATGAGGTCTGGGCTTCTGACCTCAACCGTCATGACCTTAACCTCTGAAGGCTGAAAGACGAGCGGGAACTAACTCCAATCTGAATACATGACCTGGTTTATGATTTCTAAGCGATAGTGTTTCCGAAACTGGCCGCGAACAACTCATCCATCAGGATCACATCAGAAGCGTAACTTTTTTTAAATAATCGGGGTTGCACTTAGTTGTTAAAGGGAATTCTACCACATCTCGTCATAGGCGTATAGTGTTAACATTCCAAAATTTGAGTTGAGATAGCCAAGTTGTAGCTACAACCCCTCTTTGCATTTAAGTTACACCCATGGATCAGATGACCTGGATCCAAGAGCAGCGCCACTTTCCGAAAGTAGGGGGGGGGGGGGCGGAGACATTTTGAAGTCAATTATTTCCATGCAACGTCCATAGGTTAAAATCCGAAAATGTTGGGGACTCGTACCCCCGTTTCCCCTTTTTGGCGCCGCCCTTGCCTGGATCAAGCATTGTTAGTTTTGATTCCAGTAGTCCTCCAATAACGAATACTGCATCATCAATAACATGAACGTCGGATCGGAAGCGTGGGGAGAGGGACGCGTCCCCCCCAGTTAAACAAGAGGGGGACTTCCCCCATGCAAGCTGACTTACTTATTGTTGTATTTGCTGAATTCGTTTCTAAGATTTTTATTATTATTATGTTAAATTAAATGTCACTTTTAACCCTATATCGTTTGAGTTTTTTCTTCTTCTTTGTACTTAAAGATGTGGTGACCTAATAAACCCACGCTCCGCCTGGGGGCACCATTTATTCTCCCTCCTTGAGTTTCTCAGTATTTTGAGAACTATGATTGATAACACCGCGTCACTTACAGTTCCTTATGCTACATCAATTAAACGTCTTCCTAAAAAATAGCAGTGACATTTTATGCAGTACGTTGGGAGATAATTACGTTTTAATGACATGTCATGCCATTGTTGGTAGAAAAACAATTAATGTTTGAAAAATCGTAGAGAATTGCTGGTTGACGCAAATTGATGATATAGCACGTTCGAAGTAAGGAAATATTCTATTTTAGTCCGCGCTCTGGTGGGCCTCCGAGACAACTTCGCCTTGTGTAGAGGGGGGTCAAAATGACCCCCTCTAACTCGAAAACGAAATGGGATAAATAGACGCAAAAAACGTTCGGAAGCTCTCAACATGTGCATTCGAAGTCATTCAGATAATTTTTAACTAAGGTCAATATTGAGGTCGCCAGAGGTTATCAAAGGTCAAATTTCACGGTTTTTGGACTTCGCTTCGAACAACCCCCGTATATCTCGTGCACTATGATAGCTAGGAACAAACGGAAAACCATTCAAAAGCTGATCAAAAATGCAACCGCACTAGGTGTCCTCAAAATTGAGCTCAGATCAACAGTTTAAGCTCCAGAGGTCATCGGAGGTCAAAAATGCAGTTTTTGGTATAATTTGTTTTCCCAAATAACTTTTTATCTAAAAATGATAGAGTAATTATTATAACACCACCGTGTTTGCCTTGTCGAGGCGCTTTGAAAAACATATTGGTGACCTGGAAAGGTCAATTTCAAAATTTGACCTGCGGTCAAGGTCATTTGGTGACCCAGGTAGGTCATGTTGCAAATGGGGCGACGCGGCCAGACGAGACGAACACAGTGGTATCATTCGCTCGTCTCTATCTCTTTTCCATCAATAGTTATTAGCAGATTATTGCTGATGACCTCAGATGAGCTTTTAACCCCCCCGCCCCCCCTCCCCCCGCCCCACTGGGCCTCTGCATTTCCTTCGCCCGACTGGGGGGTGTTTGAACATCCCCCCTCTAACTCGGCTCCTATGGCACTTAGACCAAAACAGAAAACACTGTTCTAACCGTTATCAAAAATTATTTAGAAACTATTTCAGATTTTTGTTTTCGCTCACGTCAAAACTCAGATCACCAGAGGTCATAGAAGGTCAAATTTTCCAGTTATAGGACAGCGCTCTAGAAACCCCCCAAATATCTCGGAAACTATGCTATCTAGAAACAAATGTTTAATAACAATCGATAGCCATTGAAATTTGCAATCGCACATAGGTTCTCAAAATTGACCTCAGGTCAATAGTTTAGGCTCTAGAGGTCATTAAAGTCAAAATACTATTTTTTTGCAAAACATACTTTCAGAAATAACTTCTTACCTAATAAAGATAATGCAATACTGTTTACGCCATCGTGTTTGTCTCGTCAAGGCGCTTTGACATATGTTAAATTTGATCATGTTAGGTCAACTTAAAAAAAATGACCTCAGGTCAAGGTTAAGTGGTAACCCAAGTAGGTCATGCTGCATACCAGGAGATGTGTTTTGACGAGACAAACACATTGGTGAAAGTTACACTTCTCTGTCTTCATTATGTTTATGGTTATTGACGAAAAGGTGTTGGTGACCTCGGATGACTTCAGATGACCCCGTAAGGTTCCCTGAGAACAACCTGCACTTGGATCATATCCTATTTTAACATTGTTCAGAAGGAAATGGACTGATATCGTCGAAAAAGAAAGCATTTGAATATTTCTCTATTTACTTATAATAGGGAGGTCACAAAATTGACCCGACCTCAGGTCAACGATATCAAAAATCCGAGATACACATTTTGTAGATAGGTACTGATGACTTGATGTAATCCTAAAAGTTAGATATCGATCCGTTAGAAACTGTGGTCATGGCACGACCGCAAGCGTTTTGGTAGGTGGGGTCACTTGACCTGACCTGGTGACCTGACCTAACCCGATACGAAACTAGAATTCTCGCAAAATGTGCGGCAAGAATCAATGATTAGTTATGCCAAATTTGGTGGCGCTACGCGCCGCCGTTTTTTCGTTATCTTGATAAAACAGGAAGTTGGTGTTCAAACAAATGTGTGGGGCGCGGGTTAAGAGATCACTGAGCAACAATTGCACCTTGGTCATCCTAAACGAGCTAAAATAGCATGATTCTGAAAGAATAACCCTGGTCCATGGCATATTTTCTGAATAGAAAGCATTTCTATTTTCGCGTTCACTTTTAATGGGGAGGTCAGGAAATTGACCTGACCTTAGGTCACCGATGCCAAAAATCCGAGATTCACCAATTGTAGATACCTACTTATAATTTTATGAATTCCTGCAAGTTTCAAATCTTTGAGACAAAAACTGTGGCTTTGACACTATCACAAACATTTTGGAAGTTTGGTGACCTGAATTCAATTATTTGACGAAGTCTGGGCAATTGATTTTCAAACAGCTGTGCAAAATTTGGCGGCGCTGCGCGCCGCCGTTTTCCCGCTATTCCTGAAAAACCTCAGTGGGGTTCAAGATGACCCCCACCAGGGTGAGGATTAAATGGCTATCTCTGATTTTTGTTTACCAAAAATCCATTTTTGGACAAATTTTCACATTAATATGCAAATATTGAAAACGGAATATATCTCAGAGCACCGAATATAAATACTTATCAAAAACTTTTTTCGAGAAACGCTTATGAGTGTTGTGGGTGTTGGAGATTCTGCATAGGTATTCGTTTTATTTCTTATGGGTGTTCGCTAGCCTCCGTGGGTGTTTGGACACCCACAGAAGTATGCAATTCCCCACCTATGTTAAATGTGGACTGCTGGCACCGGTCGCACTGACCCCCCCCCCCCTATGGCTGCATTTCAGCTCGAATGGGGCTGAATCTGTGACTGGGGGTTGACCACCCAGCTTACATTTTAGACGTGTCTCTGGGCTCTGGCAAAATGTAACACGAAGTTAACTTATAGGTTTACTTGTTTTCCTTCGCTAAATTCGGGAAGCGTCATTATGTGACAAACAAATCGCACCGGTTATCCACATCTGTCTTCCCAATACTGCTTGGTTGCAGATTGTATATTTCTCACGCTTGTTGGATAATACAAACAAACTAACAGGTAAGGTTAAAACCCAACATGTTTTATGAGTTAGCAGTTGTAAGTTCCCAATCACGGGATACATCCCCATTTTCCCATACATAGGCGTGATACGTCATACTTTCCCATCGTATGCCCTTCGGAAGATGAAAGTTCAATTTCCACCGTCCGTAGTTTCTCCGACCACACCGCCTGCAGACGATATACGTCCCCTGCACGCGAGCGTACGGTGCGCGCGTCACACCGCCTCCGGCAGCTGGTGATACCTTGCACGCGGGCGTACGGTGCGCGCACCACACCGCCTCCGGCAGCTGGTGAGAGTGGAGAGCCTGGGTGTTCCCGATTCTCACCGGCAGGGCTGTGCCGCACTGTGAGGCTGCAATGCTGTACTGCAGGCGCACCCCGCAGAGGTGCAGATGCCGGCTGCAGTGGACCCCAGCCTCTGATCTGAGGAGACAACGCGAGCTCTCTCTCTCTCCCCGAGACTCTCTGCAGCACAGCTCGGAGACGTTTGGAGTGGGCCGCGTGGCGAGGTTCCGGCAATGGCGCAATATGCTTGTCATAGCCCGTTGGGTTGAAAGCGCGGCCACAAACGGTTCGGAGCTGATCCAGTGGCTTATCTTTTACAGCCACCGACCGTTCTATGATCTGTGAAATCACGTTTCAGTTACTGGATGGAGGATACGAAGGCAGAATGTAGATGTTAGTAATACAAAGTGCTGCAGAGGGTAACGTCATGGTTTCGACAGCTATATTGCGATTTATGGCGTGTATTTATGTGCTGTGGGACTTCAGCGTGGTGAGGTTAACCCTATTTCCCTGCGGGCGGCCAGGAATTACGTTAACCTGCGGGGGGCAGATTCCGCCCCCCCCAGAGATCTTCCGAGAACCTTCGGCCGATTTGATGGGACAACACCATTCGATTGCGTTAGCACCACTGCGTGACGAATCTTTTCTTTGGATCAGGAAATTGCTTTTCCTCTAAAAATGGGGCCAGGGGCAAAAAAGTACGAAAAATTTGGGGTGTTAAAGTCATGTGCCATGTCATTCGACCGATTGGGCAGCAAAAAACGGTTAGAGCTTCAATGTCACGTTTCTTTAATGTGTGAAAGGGACAAGTACAAAAAAGAAAAAATAATAGGCGCACTCAGGTGATAAAAAATGGGGATATTTTTTATTGGGAAAAATATGTCTTTTCTTAGTGTTTGGGACGTGGAACGTCTCATGTGGTTTGTTGCTGTAATTGGTTAAATGTAACAAATTGTGCATAGCGACAGGTAAACAACGTGGGGCCACCATTGTGCGAAACGCCTTATCATCTTGCTCCAATTGAAGTTGGGCCTAAATAATGAACGGAGAATACGCCTACCCATTTTATATGTACCGAGGCGCCTCTGCCCCAAACTATGTATAATCCAATTATGTTGATGTATACAAAGCATCGACTTAGTTTCTGACGCTTTATTCCACCGCAAATTACGAAGGAAGTATTGCGCCGCACACCCGCATTCGAAACCTCCCAAAAAAACATGGAACCCCTGGAAGCCGCCTCTGCTGGACTGATTTTTTCAAAATTTTCACAGAACACGCTCATTCATATTTAGGGAAAAGTCCGAAAGTTTCAAGACGAGTAGACGTAACGGGTTCAGAAGTGCGGACGAAAAAACTACCGGGGGGCAGAATCTGCCCCCGCCAGGGAATAGGGTTAACCAACAACATCTTTTTCTTCTTCTAAGTACTTTATTGTGAACTTTATACACACACATGTCACATCATTGCCTACTCAAACAATAAGATAAATCATGCGTGTTCGTTTTAATCTTGCATACATGGGATAATTCCACCACAATATCTGGTGCTGCAATACCGATCACTACCGTGTTGACCTGTGTCCTACCAGGCTGGCCGTCCAGCTGTTTACAGCTGCTCACTGCCGCGGCGGCGCCTGCAATGGCACCGCGTCACCTAGCACCACGTCCCCAACCAGAACATAGCCGAGCTGCTGCAGGGCCCGCGTGGTGCCGTACTCGGCTCCCAGCACAGTGGACGCCGAGCACGGATAGCCGCGCTGCTGGCACAGCTGGGTCAGCTTGGCCAGCACCAGGCTGCCCAGACCGCGGCGCCGCTGGCTCTCCAGTGTGTGCATGAACGCCAGGCTGCCGTTGTGATTCAGCACACACCAGGAGACGAGTCGGTCGGGGGGCGCGGCGGCCGCTGCCGACCCCGCCGCAGACGGAGAGCGCGTCGTGCCGTCGTCGGCGATGAAGGCGCCGGCGGACAGGCCGGCCAGAAGGCCGTCCCGAATGATGACGTCAGCATCGGCGGTGCGCGCCGAGTGCGGCCAGAAGCGCTTCACTGTGTCGAAGTGGGAGGCGTCCAGAGGTCTGAGGGTGAAGCCTGGCCTGGTATCACACTCGACCTCCGGCTGTCCGGGCGCGTGAGAGAACTGCTGCAGCTTCACTGGTGCGCGCCACTGGACGCCCCTCTCGGCCGCCGCTGAGGCCAGCAGGGCGGCTCCAGCCAGCGGGGGACGAAGTCGGCGGCCCGGAACGCGGCGCCCCACAGCGCACCGCCAGTGCGGCGAGGTCGGAGCAGTGCTGCCATCTCTCGGAGAACCTCGGAACTTGTCCCGCGCCACCGCCGACACAGAGTGAAACTTCAGGGCGCGAACTCGGTAATGAGAACAAACAACCCGATGTCCTCCGCCGAACCGCCGACGAAAATGTGGCACGGGCACTTGTTGACGTCGTTCTTCAGGAGAAGAAGCAGGCACCGGATTTTGGCGCTGAGAGCTCCCAGGGACTCGAGCTGTTTGACCAATGAGTCGACATGCTCTCTGTCCACTCCCTGTACATCGGGCTCGGACATGTGGGACGAGACTGCTGTCTGCCGACAGACCACTGACCAGTACCTACCACTGCCGACGGACTACTGCCAGCTCTGACCAGTACCTACCAACCACTGCCGACGGACCACTGCCAGCAATGACCAGTAACTACCACTGCCGACGAACTACTGCCAGTACCTACTGATCAGTACCACTCGTTGGGCGTTGACTGGCACCGCTGTCTAGTTTAACATAACATTACCGGACCATTATATTAGCTGTCTTATATAACAAGACACGTCAGCTTGGGTAACACTCCTGGGGCCTCTTATTAGAAGTCACGTATAACCGAGGCTGACATCCTGCTCCTGTGACCTCTTATCAGAAGTCACGTATAACCGAGGCTGACCTCAGGTGGGCTGCCGTGTAACCAATCGTGACCTCTGACCTCTGACGGGCGGTGGACCGCCCTGCGTCGTTCCACGGGTGACCCACCCAGTGACCTCTGGAAACACAGAGCATGTAGCAACTAGCAGTGACGCGGGATTGCCTCTGTTCCGCTTAGACGCAAAGCCTAACCTGACCGGCGACCAGCAAGGCTCAGGCTGCCGACTGCCGAGTATATGCAATGCAGAGACCAGCAATGTTCAGGGCTATGCGACCTCCTGCTAGCTGAATGCCGGTCTTTTTCACATGGTTACAGGTTAGGTGTACGCCGTGTCAAATGGGAGGAAACTACAAAACTGCTACAGTCATGTAGTTACCTGCGCACCGCTGGAGTATTCCACCGAATACCCCGGGGCAGATTTTATCCCCTTGTTATCTTTTGAACCAATAATTTCAGGGAGACGCACAGGGCGGCAATATAAACCTTTCGGTGGAACGCATTTAAGCATGCTACATTTGTCAAAAAAAAAAAAAAAATGCCAGGTCACGGTCAGGTCAAAGGTCAGAATCGAGGTATTTGAGTTCATGGGCAATACTTTTCATTCAAAGTCATACATTGTGACTTTTATCACACAAAACACTTTGAAAGGTATAATACTCTCTCTATCGCTGTCGCTGGGTCTTCACTGTCAGCCTGTCTCTTTTTTATTGACTTTTTTATATTTATTATTTATTTATGATTATTATATTTTTTATTTGACGTGATCTGTGACGTCATCGGTGACCCTGAGGATGACAATATTAGGTTTCCTTCGACAAATTTGATAGTGTTATCGAATGCCGTTCGAATTTTTTAGATCAGTCCGGTAGATTCGGAGATCAGAGGGGGCTATAAATAGCACCCCCCCCCCCAGTAAGTCACGTTACAGAATATACCCCAGTAACGCGCGGGTTGATGACCGATGACGTAGGCATTACCTCAACCATAGATAACAGAAGTAATACTGTTATCTATGGTTGTTATCTATGCCTCAACAAATATTTCAATTTATGCTATAGATATACTAAACTATACGTGTTGGTGTTCATCTAGATTGTCCTATGAACTTTCTTCTGTCCTAGACTTCCCTAGCATAGGGCATTGTCGGGCGTCGGCGTTAGCACGATAAGTTAAGCGCACTGAATCGGTCTACTTTGTCCACATTTTGGCGTGCTGCTATCAGGTAATGAAGCACAAACTAATATCTTTTTATAACCTGAAGTAACTACCACTCGCAAGAAGATCAGATGACATAAGCAGGTGAAGATGTAGCAAAACAGGCACCCAGCCTAGGGCTAGAATTATCATCTTAGATGGAATGTTTGCACTGTTCTGTTCTTGTACTGAACTGCATAGGCCTGTACCTGTACCACCAGTCTATCATCGACCATGAATGGACATACAAATTGTCTCATATTACCCATTCAACTATGCATAAGCCTGCAAAATATTAGCACGATTGTCAGAAGAATAAAAAGAACGTTATTACCTGTCTGTACCTGACCCAGTTTAGCGTTGCTCGTGCCAGTACTGGCCGGCGTTGTTTGCGTGTCGCTCGCCATCTGTACTCGGCAGTGACGGGGTCCAGACCGGCTAACAATGGTGACGGCACGCGCTCCACCGTCACCAGACCCCGTGACGCTGCGAATGGGCCCGTTACGGCCGGGCGACAGCAGGTGGCCGGCGTCTGCGACACGGCGACATCCAGCCCAGCTCAGATCGGGCGGTAAGTACAGGTGGAGGGAGCCCGGTCCAGGCGGCACCGTCCCGCGGCGTTCAGGGCAGCCCAGATCTGACGCGAGTCAAGGCGGCACCGTCCCGCGGCGTTCAGGGCAGAGTCGTGTCAGGGACGATGATGCAGCTGTAATAGCTGAACTGGTCAGTGGTCAGGCACCGCGACCCAGTAGTTAGTCACGGCCCGTCGGGCGTCGCGTTCGTCTTTCCGCTGGTCACGGAACTGCCGGCCCACTCCCCCGGTCATAACTGTCGGTCTTCTCCCCTTCCCACCCCGTGTGGTCCGCTCGAGTCGACCTGGTTCTGAGCCGGCCATCTGCTGCTGCTAATCATGTCGCACTCTACCGCATGCACCGGTGGCGATAGTTCGCTGGGTGCTATGCTGTGTCGCGGAAGTCAGGGGCGCGGCGCCGCCCACGTCTCCGTCCCGCCCTGCACGTCTGCGTCCCGTCCCGGTCACGCACGCCCCCGTCCCGCCCCGCTTGACCCCGTGCCACCGCACACGTCCCCGTATTGTTCCGCACGTCCCCGTCTCGTCCCCTCACGTCCCCGTCCTGCCCGCACGTCCCCGTCCCGTACCGCTTGACCCCGTGCAGCCTCACACGTCCCCGTCCCGCCCCCGGGCTGCACGCTCCAGCAGTTCTGTGTGTGTGGCGCCGTGAGAGAAACAAAAACAAACTGTGACGACCCCTGGATGCCGGCGTCACGGTCTCAACGAATACATACTCCTTGTAACGGGCCGGTCCTCCCGCCAGTCGGGCGTGGCGGCAGCGGCGGTGGTTATCGCGCCCTTCCACACGATCTGAGCCGGAGAGATCGCGGCCGGACGCGCGATGGTGGCGGCGGCGGCGGCGGCGGCGGCGGCGGCGGCGGCAGTCCTACCCCCGGCCTCCGTCGCGCCGGGCCCCGCGAGCGTCGCTCACCTGACGAGGCGGATACAGTGTGACATAGATCGGGGCGCTGGGTGGTTCGCTGGTCCGCTGTGAGCTGCAGCTGAAGCGAACAGCAGCGCCTAGGGCTGCAGACGAGAGAGACGCTCAGGAGGATAGACAAACAGGTACAGCAGTGAGCTGTTGCTACGCATCGCGGAAGTGTGTCTGTCTCGGAGCCGGTGAACCAGGCTAATCAGCGATTTTTGCTGAACAGACGCCGGAGGGGACCGCAGTGACCCAGTGACCCTGCCTGTGCGAGCCAGTGGTAACAGCGAAGAAGTGACCCGGGAGCCAGCGATCGGTGCCGAGTCTTCGACATCTGTCTGGTGGTGGTGACTCCGGGATATGCTCTGACCCGGACAGCTGACGTCGTCTTGCCGACATGTCGCCGACATGGAGTGTTCCGCGGATGGCTGTGCTTCTGTCTGTCGGTCTGCTGCTGATCACAGTGGCATCAGGTATGTATGCAGGTGCATAACACGTGGGCAACACGTGGTATGTAACGGCGTTATAACGGCGTTACACGTGATGTTGTAACGCGTCACGTGTGAAACGCGTCTTCTTACCAGTCTCAGTTGCAGTGTTGTGTATGTGCATAGAATTGAAGCCGAACAGATTGCGTTACAACTTTACAAGCATCATTCTGTGTCAATATTGAGACAGCGGTTGTATTTGCAAACACTGATGTAAATTTGCATTTTGGAGAGACGAGTTACACTCTGCCATGGAGTCAGACTTTCGTTTAAAGAGCCCTACTTTGCCTTGCGTTTTACGGCCCGGCTTATCCCGGAGCGAGGGCACTGCGACCCTCCAAGCGGGTTAAACTACTCTCGGATCCTTCAAACACGGGTACGCAGACGCCGAGTAATCGGGCCAAGGTTTGATTGTGACCCGTCTTTTCAGCGTTAATTTCGTGTCTCCGATGCTCGGGGTAAAACAATGCTGTCTATACTCGCTGACTTTTCAAGAAAGCATATTGTGACTGAAAATACGTTCCGTGACTCGCCGTACCCTCATCAAGAGGCGATGATTATTTGAAGGGAGTCAAATGCTGTATCAGTGCATGAAGTGTAAAATAGAAAAAAATATTCACTTGTTTATTTAAGACACTGTTATCAGGCTCTTTTTATCTAGTCATATCTTTTCCAACCAATATAAATGTTATCAGATATTTGGGTGGAATCCAATTCGTATGTTCTATACCGTATATTACTGTACCTTTGCGCGTAATGTCTGTGTAATTTTAACTAATAGTGTAGGTATTGAATATCGTGAGTAGGTATCGAAATGGCCTCTTGTGAAAAATAATTAATTATCTACTTTCTTTAAAATACAGGGCTGCATATTCTCTCGTTTCATGATTTATTACCTCTTATTTTTATCTGCAGGCAATGTTAAAACATGAACTTCTTTTCTCCGCCTCATGCAGCCAGACCAGAAACAGAATCTGGGTTAGGTACTCTGGCATGCTGTTCCTCGTGGTTCGCATGCGTCTGCACTGAAATAGTAATTACATGTAACTGCAAGCTCGGTGTTGTTAATGAATTTAGACATACCGAGCATACTGAGCACGAAGGATGGCCTTCCGTTGCTACACTGCTCGAATGTCAGCAACGACACTGATTTGACACGTGATGTGCATTACGTGAACTGGTGCTGGGGTTAGTCTGTCACTTTCGAACAGAGCTGCAAATTATAATATCGTGGTCGCAGTGCTTTCGCCGTTCATACATACATAAATACTTCGTCCTTTACCTGTTGGTATACGTGGGAGCCTGACTATGATTTAGAAGGTTGTTGGCCGGCTGCCGATCTCTTCACGGCTGTCAGCTGGCCACCGGCGCACAGTGAAAGTCGACCCAGTAGGAGATCGGCATGAGGATGAGGAGATGACACAGTTTGCAGGCATGCGACAGCCAGGTTTCAAACGACCATAGACTGTGGTTCGATCTCCACATTTCAGACATTCTCCCTTGGGGGAGAGAAATTGCTCCGACAGCGTCACAGCCGCTTGAGTCGAACCATAACTGGACGCTTTGCACTGTCAGAAGAGGACTTTGTAGGGGTTCTCTGGTTGCGGGTGAGTCAGTCAAAACACTGTAGAGGACGTTACATGGCACGGCTGCAAGCACATGAGGAGGTGATATAATAGAAATAAGAGAAGTTAGTAAAATACGGACATAATTCCATGAGTAAGTAGATCATATCACGAGGAGAGCATGATACGGAGACACGGCTGAAGCACAGTGAGGAGGTGATATAAGAGAATAGAGATAGTAAAATACGGGACATGATTTGTTATGGAGTAGATCATATCACGAGGGAGGACATGATATGGGAGACGGCCAAGGCACAGGAGAGGACGTGATCGAACAGACAAGCTCGGACCCGTCATGCTCCGGTGACCATAGCGCTGGTCGAATTCGGGGCACCGGAGCCGATCCTGACCTGACACGTGGCATCTGAGCGCCATGTTGACCTCAGGCGTAACTTCGGATTCCATCCTCAGGCGTGACTTCAGATCCCGCCGCCTGATTAGGGTGTGAGGCGCTGAGGTAGTGTCACGTTCACCGGAGCAAAGCTGCCTAGGCTCAATGTCTCCTCTCAGCAAACTAGGATATGTGCGAGACAACTGACAAGTATGTTCGCGGCCAAGCATGAAGCTCTTGACTATGTTTATTGCATTCGTTCATTAACATAACATAACATTAACATAATAATTCATTAACATAGCCCCGTTGGGCCTCTGAGCCACCTTCGTCCTGGTGAGAAGGAGAGAGAGGACTCAAAAGACAGAGAGGGTCAAAAGGACTCCCCACTAACTAAAAGACTAAAAGGGCTAGAAAGACAAAAAAAATATTCAAGAGCTCTTGGAAAGGACATTCGAAGTTACATCGGGTATTTCTGCTTCAGGTAAATATTGAAGTCATGACCAGAGTCATCAAAGTTCCACATTTTTCCCATAAGTATATAAGACGTTGCTCAAGAAAACCCCCAAAGATATATCGGATGAAGAATTTGATGCTAGGAACAAACGAAAACAAAATAGCCGACAGTTTTTTAAAAGATGCAGTCGACCGTGAGGTGCACTTTAATTCCAACTCAGTTCAATAGTTAAAGGCTCTAGAGAGTCAGGCAGGGTCAATGATTAGTTTTTCCCTAAAAATTTTTGTGAATAACTTTCACGGGTTAAAGAAAAGTATATGATTCTCAACACCATCTTGCTGTTGTCGTAAAAACGCTTCACAAAATTATTAAAGGGACTGTTCCCATCTCAAAAAATGTGTCAAATGTAAAGTCGTTGTGATGGTGCAAAATATGAATGAATGCTGTGAACGACGATTATGAACATTTGTTTTCTCGACGAACATGCCATTTCATAAAAGAATCAGTTTTAATATTTGGGCTATACTTCATATGAAAAGGATTTTTTGGCGGAAAAGAAAAACCCTCACCGCGTCTATAAGAACTATGTATCCCTAATGTATGCCAAAGTTTTAAAACCAATCACTGTAATCAACATTTAGCAAAGAGAACACGACATCGGCTCACGGCCACCATTCAAATAGCATGTGGGGGCTGGCAGTTACAGATTGCAAAATCAAAACTCGAATTTCTCTTGATTCGACCTCGGTGCTTGTTTTAACTTATTACCATACATAGTTTCAATGCCAATGCACGCAAAATGGGCTATCTCAACTCAAATATAGTTAAGTGGACAGTCCCGTTAATAGCCTAGTAAGAATAACTTCAAGACTTGACGTTAAGTTAAGGTCATTTGGTGAGTGGTGGTGACCAAAGTGCCGGTAACCTCAGATAACCCCAACTTACATTGCAGTCATGATTGATGACATAATAACATGATTCTGAAATACTTGACCTGATCTAATGCATATTTTCTGAAAAGGAGGCATTTATATATTTCCGACATTGACTTATAATGGGAGGTCACGAAAATGACCTGACCTTATGGTCACTAGCATCACAAGTCCGAGATATACGAATTGCAGGTACTTATACGACGTTATGAAATCCTATAAGTTTCAAATATTTCGGACAAACACTGGCTTTGACACTAACACAAACATTTTTGGAGGTAAGGTTACTTGACGTGACCTGGTGACCTGACTCGAGAAGACCTGTAATATTTTTTCTTACACAATGTGGGTAATCGCTTGCCCGCCATTTTCGAAAACGCTCAGAGGGGAATGACCCCCACAAAGGTTAACCCTATTCGCTAAGGGCGACCAGAATTACGTTAACCTGCTGTGTGGAGATTCTGCCCCCCACCCCCAGATATCTTAAGAACCACTTGATCGATTTTGATGGGACGATCGCCATTTCAAAATCGTCACCGAAAAATCTTTTTGGATCCCGCAATTTATTAGTTGTAAAAAATGGGGCGGCCAGGGTCCAAAAATAACTTTAGGTTAAAAAGTCATGCAGGTAATTGGTTCGACCGATTTTCATGAAAACAAATAGCTTGAAATGTACGAGTCTTCAATAGGTTATATTCACCGAAAACCACCAAGAATACCAAAATCATTATGCGTATTCAGGGGATGTATTTCTTCTGATAGCAGGTATGTACTTTTCATGATTGTTTGGAGACGATATGGATGTCACATGTGGGCATCATTTGCTATATTTTGCACTGCAAACTATACGAAGGAAGTATGCACAACACAGCCGCATGCGTAACACCCTTCCAAAAAGGAGTATGGCACCGCCTCTGCTGGGCCGATTTTGTTTTACAAAAATGGTATAACACGTGTAAATCAATTATGGAAAGTCATTAAGTTGTCAGACGCTGGACCCAACAATTGGCGTTAGCCCGCGTCGATGGCGTTAGCCCGTGCTTTCAGATATCGTGGGGTTTGTTTGCGCACTGATTTTGTCAAAGGACGGCTAACCATCAACCATGTCGCCCCACCAGGTACCGCAGTGTAGGGCTGTTCCCTTGCTTGGTACTGTAGTGTGAAGCCGCTGCCCTGCACTGATATGCTCGCCTAAAAGGAGCGATACTTATGTAAATGGCAAACGGTTTTTAAGTTAATTCCTGGTATAAGTTGCATTGTTTTTGACGTAGAAACATAAATTAAATTTAACTGAGCTTTCATCAACGCAATGCATCCCATGGTTCACTCCCTAATGCCACAGCAGAATCGGAAACACTTATCTTTTCTTTATCTCATTCACATTGGACCTCCCTATCCCATAACAATGTCTGGATGACTTGAATAGAAGCCTGCAAAAGCACTCTTCGTGCAGCGTCATGTGCATTGTGCATTGTTCATCTAACACCTGCCAGAGAACCTGGGGCGCCGCCAGGATAGGGAAGTGCGCGACCGAGGCGCAGTTTAAAAGCCGATGCCACACCGTTAGACCGGGTTTATGGGTCGCGACTCGCGCCTCTGCAGCTGCTCTCCGGGGTCACTTGTGTCACATTGGCAGTGGCAATAAATTGCACTACTAGCATGGGACGGGAATGTGCACAGTTAGGATTAAGGTGGTCTAGGGGCCGCCACTCTGCAGTTCTGGGGTCACTTGTCACATTGGCAGGGGTGATAAATTGCACTGCTAGCATGGGGCGGTAACGTGCACAGTAAGGATTAAGGTAAATCGCATGCCAGAGGGATACTTAAGAGAGCTTTATAGATATTTAAGAGCCTTATCCGTGTTGCAGGTCGTAAATATCAGGGTGCCTGATGCCAGTCACATTCCACTCGCTATAACACCACAACACCGGGGCTAAATGCGCCTATGGGTGAAATGCATTAGAAGCTTATCAAAAACAAACTATAAATATAAATAACTATACATTAGATGGAAACTCAGTTGAATCTACAAGAAACGCGCATGCTCAAAGTTTTTGAAAAAGCAAAACGAGCGCTGTTAGAAACAGGCTGATCTGGCATACGCCGAAGGGTATTCTTTTTAGAAGAAAAAAATGCCAGCAAATAGAAAAAGTAGTGGACTCTGCAACTTCATGTGTGGTGAGGCGGAATTTATATTATCGTAGCATATATTTCTGGCGTTAAATAATAGGACATATTGTCTGAATTGCGTGATGCGTGAACTTCCACCATTGTATGCGCCCAAAACAAATCAAAATGGGCGGGGGGCAAGTTAAAACATTTTTGAAGGGCTGGTTGCAACGTTAGTTTAATATGGTACATTAAGCCCCGGTAGCGGTATGTACAGCCGGTCTATTATGTATGTGTTTGTAGTTTCTACAACTCATCTAATTTCACTTCAGTGTACATGAGGGACTGATTTAAGGGAACATGTGGTACATACCTAGGTAGGTACCACATGGTCCCTTGTATCAGTCCTTCATGTACACAGAATTGAAATAAGATGAGTTTTAGAAACTAAAAAGGGGAAGATACATAATAGACCGACTGTACATATGGTACAAACCGGGGCTAAATGCATCACCATCAGTTACTGCAGTCTCCAGCCCGTGATGTGTATTTTACAAGTCTGACCCACTCGCAATGCCCTTCAGTCTCTACTGCGCCAAAAAAAACAATCAAATGAACCAGGACCTGCCGTTGGTCAAGCCAAACTATGTTTTCCATGATAAGTGCATAGTTCAGCCGAGCAGACGTTGAGATCTTCCGTAAA
>VOPJ01003901.1:0-33149 GCA_014673585.1 Semibalanus balanoides
CATTATTTACATTACACGCTGATTTGCCATCATCAAATGATACACGATAAAAATAATGATTCATAATCAAGAATGATCTTTATATCCGTTGTAACGTTGTTATACTTATGGCTTTGGCAGATGGTGATTGCGGGCGGCGTTTGTGGGCGGCGTTGGTTGGCGGCGTTTGTTGGCGGTGTTTGCGGGCGGCGTTTGTGGGCGGCGTTGGCGGGCGGCGTTTGTGGGCGGCGTTGGCGGGCGGCGCTTGTGCGGCGGTGTTTGTGGGCGGCGTTGGTGGGCGGCGTTTGTGGACAGCGTTGGTGGGCTGCGTTTGCGGCGGGGTATGCGGGCGGCGTTTGCGGGCGGCGTTTGCGGGCGGCGTTGGTAGGCGGCGTTTGCTGCGGGGTTTACGGGCGGCGTTTGCGGGCGGCGTTTGCGGGTGGCGATTGCGGGCGGCGTTGGCGGGCGGCATTGGTGGGCGGCATTGGCGGGCGGCGTCGGTGTTTATTGCGCATCGCGCAATGCAGGCCCTCTACACCTTTTTTCATCCAAATTAAAACAAATACAATTCAATTTAAAGCAGTTAAAGTTCAATTTAAAACATGTAAAATTCATTTGAAAACAAATAAAATTCATTTTAAAACAAATAAAGTTCATTTTAAAACAAATTAAATTCAAATTAAAACAAGTTAAGTTCGAGTTTGAAACATCTAAAATTCAATTTAAAACAAATACAACATTCATGACGTACAAGGAGGACAGCGCAGGAGACGGAGTGCATGATGGAGACGGAAAAGCAGGAGATCTCTACGACCTTCGAAAAAATGCTGCGGACTGCACCAGGGCTGTCACAGACCGAACACCGGCTCCGCTACCTCGAGTGCAAGATCGATCTAGTGATGGCTACCGTTACTCCTCGAACGTGTTTGCGGTTATGTAACCATATCTTAAAGCACTTCTCGGGATGCCTGGATGCTCGAAGAACCTGCTTTGTGCTTTGTGGGGTAATGAGTGTGTCACCCCGCCACTGGCAATGCTGTGCAGGTCAAACTCTGGAATACATTGCACTGTGCCGCACGTGCACCCCTGTTCCGTCCACGAAATTACCTTACAAAACATCGTTGCAATACCGGACCTATACCTGGCAACCAAAAGGTCGCCAATGACCACGTGTCTAACACAGATTGTTAGAGAACGATCCGCCCGGCGTATGCACTATGTGTCGATCAGCGGCGCGTGGTACGTGCAAAGTTAATGGCTATACAAACGCAAATTCATGGTTTATGACGTCTTCACAATTTGAATCAGCTCTCAGCACATCTGGGACGTGAAGCGATGAAACAAACACCAAAGCGTAGACCAATGCAAAAAATATGTTTTAATACAGAATTTCGCTGTCAAAAACCACCTGTAATATTTACATTGCCGAATTTATCATATTTCCTTCATTACACCGCCGTAGCGGCAAAACCAAAGGGTGCTAAACGACAAAAATGATGCATCTGTGAAGCGCAAACAAATCCATCTAATACCCACCCACAATTTTTTTTGCCTTCAAACACGAAGCTTATAATTGCAAATTAAAAATAATGCTGCCAAACCTACTTAGTTCATAGTATCGATTTAGTTCGGATCTATTTGCTACGGCAAAACAACACATAGCGAAAATAATTCAAAAGCATGCTTTGCACAAAACGAACCTCCGTTGGGCGGGTGATAAATTGACGCGGATTCATTCGGGCTCGCTCGTCCTTCGCCGTTTAAGGCGTCTTACTGGTATTTAGCGTTGGCGGGCGGCGATTGTGGGTGGCGTTGGCGGTGTTTGGCGTTTGCGGGCGGCATTTGCGAGCGGCATTAGTGGGCGGCTTTTGTGGGCGGCGTTTGTGGGCGGCGTTTGTGGACGGCGTTTGTGGGCGGCGTTGGCGAGCGGCTTTTGCGGGCGGCATTGGCGGGCGGCATTTGCGGGCGGCGTTTGTGTTCGTTGTTTGCGGTTGACGTTTGCGGGCGGTGTTTGCGGGTGGCGTTTGCGGGTGGCGTTTGCGGGGGGCGTTTGCGGGTGGCGTTTGCGGGCGGCGTTTGTGGGCGGTGTTTGCGGACGGCGTTTGTGGGCGGCGTTTGCGGGCAGCGTTTGCGGGCAGCGTTTGCGGGCGGCGTTGGCAGGCGGCGTTTGCGGCGGAGTTTGCGGCGGGGTTTGCAGGCGGCGTTGGTGGGCGGCGTTTGTGGAAGGCGTTGGCGGGCGGCGTTTGCGGGCGGCGTTTGTGGGCGGCGTTGTTGGGCGGCGTTTGCGGCGGGGTTTGCGGAAGGTGTTGGCGGGCAGCGTTGACGGGCGGCGTTTGCGGGCGGCGTCTGTGTTTATTGCGCATCGCGCAATGCAGGGCCTCTAGTATATATAAATATTATTTTTTCGCTAATATGGTATGGACTAATTAGCGAGAAAAAAAAACTCGCCCTACGGGACCGTACGGCGAGGGTTAAAACATTTATCGCAAATTAGTCCATCGTGAAAGCGGCTACTACTAAAACATTGTAAAATGTTTTAAAATATTTCGCGCAAAATAATCCATCGTGAAATCGGCTAATACAATGGATTACAATACTACAGCGGACATTCGTCTTGTCTGTGTCACCAATTGTCTGCTCCCAAGGTGGTGACGGATATACAACACATGAGCTGCTGTTTCAGCCCCTTTAGCTGTCTGTTTTCTCTCGCGCCTGTGTGCCCTCTGCGTCTACGCGACACAGGCCGCCAGGGGGCGGGGCCGTCGCGGTCGATGTTTGTTGGCTCATCTCCCGTCGGACCATGCGCGCGCAGCTCTACGAGCTTCTGTTGGCTGCCGTCGGTTCGCCGCCGGCCACTGTTGCGTTGGAGCCTGCGGCGGACAGTGGCTGCCTGGGTCACAAGACGAGACGAGACGAGACGAGACGAGACGAGACGAGACGAGACGAGACGATGGGGATCGGAGCCGATATGCCTGCTGGGGAGGAGTCCGTATGGGACGATTCCCTGGTGAGAGAAGGCTGGAGGAACACGCGTGGAGCGTCGAACCTGGCCTTCAATGAGAAGGTCAGTTCGGGCCGAGAGATGTCGGATGACAGGGGATTTACGTCATAGATAACCAGTGATATAACCAGTAAGCACATAGAAGGGTTCCGTAGGTTCCGGTAAAACGGTGTCTAATACAGATTTAAGCAGATTAAAGAAAATATTGCAGGGTCTGATGAACAGTGTGTTATTAAGACATTGTAAAAAGTATTGATAAGGAAAACGGTAAATTATTTAACTATTGATGAACTGCAAGAGAGACTCTGGCATGGCAGAGCATGGCATGGCAGTGAAGCACGTGCATAACAAAATGTCCTCTCGCAGTTGCCTGTCTGGCCTTTCGTGTGAAGCAAGCAACAACAACAACCTCTCGGGATAGTTAAATGGCAAAACAGCGTGGTTTGATGAGATTTTGTATGATGTGTCATCGGCTAGCTATACGCCAGTAGTTCGATGTTTTTCCTACTCTTACTTTACAACATAACTGTTGTTCTTTGTCTAGTCCTGATACCATTATGACGTTAGCTGCTGCTTTCTTCGCAACTTTGACTGTGACACTTGTTATTGCTTCACTGACACTGAAGCGCCTATGTTCTCCGTCAGGTGAAGAAACTCCAGAGTTCGGGACAGGAGATCGCACACTTCGCATTCGGCCAGTCGCCGTTCCCCATCCCAGAGATCGCCGTCAAGTCCCTGCGAGACAATGCCGGAGAACACGCCTACCTGCCCGTGGCTGGTGAGAAAGGGGCCTACCTGGCTGTGGCTTTTGCGGGAGGGGTCTACCTGCCCGTGGCTGGTGAGGGAGGGGCCTAAGCGGCCGTGGCTGGTTAGAGAGGGGCCTACGCGGCCGTGGCTGGTGAGAAAGGGGATCTACCTGGCCGTGGCTGATGAGAGAGGGGTCTATCCTGATTCCTGGCCGTGGCTGATGAGGGAGGGGTCTTCCTGTCTATAGCTGCAGTGAGAGCTGGGCCTACCTGGTCGTGGCTGATGAGAGAGGGGTCTTCCTGTCTATAGCTGCAGTGAGAGCTGGGCCTACCTGGTCGTGGCTGATGAGAGAGGGGTCTATCCTGATTCCTGGCCGTGGCTGATGAGGGAGGGGTCTTCCTGTCTACAGCTGGTGAGAGCTGGGCCTACCTGGTCGTTGCTGGTGAGAACTGGCTGTACAGAGACTGCAGGGTGGGGTGGGCTGAGTCTGGGTCCAGGACTGAACCCACTGTTTAGACAGCTGCCAGCTGTGAGGTGATGAATGGTATGGAATGTGCGGCCACGTGGCTGAATTTCGGGCGTGCCTCGGCCGCACCTTTGACCTAACAACAGCTCATCGGTGTCACGGCACATGCCAGACGCTACCAATCGGTGGCAGTGAGTACGGTGAATAAAGGCGGTCTATGTATGTTACGGTATTGTCATACATTTCCACAATGTTTATCTCTAGTTATGCTATGCTTTTGGCAATTGGCACCACATAGTATTTTCATTGGTAGTACCGAATTTGTAGACTATACCGTTTGATATACGCATATACATATCAATAAATGATAAACTGCATTTCCCTCGTGCTACTATATGATGATAAAAACGATTTTGAATACTGCCAGATGAACTGGGAGAGCATCTCTGACTTACTCAATGATCAGCAGTCGAGAATTGGTACTTGCAGGCTCATTGCTCACGGTTCACAACTGACCCTATCGGATCTAATTGCAGGTATCCCAGAGCTGCGGGAAGCCATATGCGCCTTCCACAAGCGGCATGATGACATTGAACTGGACCCTGATCAGATGCTGGTTGGGCCCGGCTCCAAAGAGCTTATCTACCTGACCATGAACGTTTTCAATGGAGGTCAGTTGCATACATTAAAACAATTATATTGCATGTCTGAATGTGTATTTATGAAAGTTATAACTCTTCTTGCTTATCGTTCGTTTGTATACATTTTATGTGTTGTCTTAGTTTATTGGCAGAAGTGTCGTGAGTGATGTGTTAGCAAGAGTTGCATGAATTGCAACGTAAATGTGGCAGCTGATACAGGTCGATCGCTTTTTGAGAACTGCTGGGAGATAAGTGCGGAATCTTATTTCAGACTGGGATGCCTCACGCATTCCGAATTAATGAGCCAACACGCTGTGCCTAAGCTGACCCCAGCTTTATTATTTGGCAGTGCAGTGAGCTTTGATATCTTTATAATGGGGAGCCGGTAGCTCCGTGGTATGTCCTCGGACTGCCACGCAGCGGCCCCGGGTTCCCGGGGTGCCGGTTCCGGGGATAGGCTCCCGGATCAAATCCCCTGCCTCCGAGTGGAGGGGGTCCCATGGGGGGGTCAAATCCCAGACCCCTCCTCGACCCCTTCCCGGCATTCCTCTCCAGGAAATAGCATAAGGCTGACCCTGATGAAAAAATATAATTATAACCTTATCGATGTTGCAGTTCAACCAGAAACAGTGTATGTCGGCACGCATGCACACTGTCGATACTCTTTAGCGTCGTAGATCACATACGTCATCCCTAATAAATACGACAACTTACCATAGTGAGCAAAAATATCTGTAGTTGTCGGTGACATGGGCCTTATTTAATCATCGATATGCTTTTTTTGTTTATTGCGCTAAGAATAGTATTAGTAAGATTCAATACGGGTTTATTGGTGTTCTACAGACTAATAGGAGCGACATTACTGCATTGCAGTAAGCTTCTACTTCACTTAGTGGCTCGTCAATCAAATCACATTCCTGCACGTACAGTCACCTCTCGTGGATTATATGGGTCCTGTTAGAAGACGGAATCCATTAGCATAATCGAATCGATACGCTTCCCACCACTGGTGGTGAGATTCTTGGTCATCCTGCGCCCATCCCGGGCGGCATTTCCTCTGGTTATTCATAATCGGCATGCCAGGCATCTGGGTGGCTATCCTCCGGGTCATGTGGGAATTCCCGACCCTGAGCGCGCGAACTAGCCCCCGGCTAAAAGAGAGCCGGGTGCGTCGACTCCTTGGTCGCCCCGCGATGACGAATGTCGACAAAAACTCATCCTCAAACATTGGCCCTTCCCTATGAAAGTAGCACACAAACGGTGTTATGCATCGAATCCCTTGTAGGTACCACATGTCTAAGAGCATAAATGTAATCATTTCATATAATTACGAACAGGTTTTTGATGGCTTCACGTTTCCTGGGGCAGGCTCACTTCCTGTGCCCCACCTCTCTGCCAGTACTGTCGTAATCGCATTCATCTTACAAGTGTTCTCTGTTCACCCGTGCGTTTAGACCTGATTCTGGTGGCGCCCGCCTGGACCACATACGAGCCCCAGACTCAGCTGGCCGGAAAGCAGGCGACCATCCTTCGCACCACGGCGGATAATCAGTACAAAGTGACCGGAGACGACCTGGAGGCTCTCTTCAGGTCACGACGCATGCTGCCCCACAGGATGATGGTGCTCACCAATCCGGGAAATCCCAGTGAGTAGCCTGTGTGAGCGTGCCCTCTCACCGGAGAGGAGGTATGGCGAGCGACTGACGTGTTCAGTATACGGGGAGAGACAGCCGCGATACTACTCTGCTGTCGCAGGACAGATGGAACTGTCAATACACTTTGTTCTGTTCCAAGTAGCTGGCAGTCCAGGACCAGGAGATTCGGGAGAGATAATTATCTCTCGGTGGGACAATCTATATTTCACTGGCATGGTAATGTGTTCCCTAAACGACGGGTGCGTGTGTTATTACGTCGGACTAATAAGTCAGATGAATATAGTATATGTCTGTTATTTATGTCATGCTGCATAAATTAAGCAAATAACTGTAATCTGTAACTAATTTGAATAATGATATATATATATATATATATTTATATATCATATATATATATATAATATATATATCAGATTTGCGCCTGGATCCCAAAGTTGGATCTGGGATCCCAGTGGATCCCTGAGTATAAAATGCATGAAGATCTTGGATACCAGTAGACCCCTCTGCACAAAATGCATGAGGATCTGGGATCCTTTTGGTTCCCTCGGCGTAAAATATCTCAAGATCTTGGATCTCAGTAGATCTCTAATTAAAAACGAGGCTTAGCCTTACATTTGTAAGTTAACGTTTTGCTGCAATGTGTGTGTTTTGACTGACGCATGACAGTGCAGTGGAGCCACTTCCTTGGCCAGCTGGCATGGGTGAACATTTGGGTGACTGGGTGCTCGCGTGCTTTTGTCTACGTATCCTGGTTAGAACTTCTGAAGCAGTGTCTCCACGTTGGTTTTGTCCACGGCCAACGGCCTGGCTGCAACGTGGGTGTGTCCCGTATTTATACAAACGCAGACAAACCGTTCTCTGTCCTGTGTCCAACCAATGTGCCACGCCACCTATCAAAGTAAACACAGAGGTTGAAATAGGTCCAGTTGCTGCCTTCCGTTGTCGTGAAGGCGAGGCTAAAATTTCCACCAGTGGAATAAGCTACATGTTACTGAACATGGTTTGTCAGTTACATTGTTTATCCTTTTTGGTACATTTTCATATATCACCCTGGGTTGATTATTGACATACATACCTCGTAATGCCTACTTGCTTATGTATTGGGCTTCATCTGAAGTGCTAAGTTCGCTCCTTAAGCCTCGCCAGTGCAGGGCAAGATACCTACGTCACTGTGTAGGGTATATTTAAAGTCTCCTGGTGTTTCGCTCCTAATTGAGTAGAGCTTTGATTTAAGAACAAGCTTGTTGTTTGTGATGTGAGAAAGCCATTGATATTCAATTGCAAGATCCTGGATCTTTAGGTCATGTCAGTGACCGGATATTATCCAAATTGTAAATGCGTAGAAATTTGAATAAATCGAGCCCGAGAACCGTGAATGAGCATACCATAGGTCAAAATATTTGCTAAATTTGAATTTAGCCGGACAAAATGTTCTGGAAACCACCAGATTCTAAAAAATATTATCAGGTCATCAGAGGTAAGTGACCTTGGTTGACTTCTTAACAGGTCAACCACGGTCACGATCTTAATGGAAGCCATAAATGTCCCCTGTTAACACTTGTGCATATGCTTCTAAGTAACAAACACTAGGAAACTGCATAAGTTACAAGCATCGATACTACGGGACGCCAGTTGGGCCTGACATGACCTTGACAAACATGTTTAGGTTATGGGCACTGAACTCTATAAAGATGGAAGGCGCATTGGCCGGCAGACTGGTCTAATGACGGCGACCATATTGGTAATCACAAGAGCAGTCGGCGGCCTGTGTTAAAGGGACACTGTCACCTTCCAAAAAGTTCTCAAATGTGCGCCATTTGTGGTGCAAAATATGAAGTAATTGCTGCTGAACACGATTATGAACATTCATTTCTCACAAAAAAGTGCTCATCTTTCATTAAAAACTTGATTTTAATATTGGGTTATACGTCATATGAAGGAAAATTTTGGAACAAAAGGAAAACCTTCACTCGGTACCATACATGTCTCGATGACTAGTGTGATGCTTAGCAGGCAAAAAATACTCTCTCTCAAATATCTTAAGGTGCACGGATCCCTATAACCCGCGCCCCACTGGGCCCTTACTCTGCACTTCCTTACGCTCAGATTCTGGTGGGAGGATTCAACACCCCCCCCCTCCTTAACTCGCCTCTCATTGCACGTAGACCAAAACAACAAAAGACTCTGTTCGAACCTTTATCAAAATCATTTCAAAACTATTTAAGACTTTTTGTGGCTAGTTTCTAAAACTTTGTCACATGTGTCATCGAATTGGTCTAATTTTTAGGACATTGCTCCAGAAACCCCTAAATATCTCGGAAACTATGCTATCTAGAAAGAACCATTCATAGACAATCGCTAGCCAATGAAATTTTCAATCGCACCTATGTCCTCAAAATTGACCTTCAGCGCAACATTTTAGGCTCTAGCAGGTCATTAAGTCAAAAAAGCTGATTAACAAAAAATATTATCGTGAATAACTTCTACCTAACAAAGATAACCCAACTGTTACCGCCATCGTGGTTGTTCTCGTCAAGGCACTTTGAAATTATTACATTTCATCAGGTTAGTCAACTTAAAAGCCTCAGGTCAAGGTCAAGGAGTACCCAAGTAAGTAATGATTGCATATCAGTGACATGTGTTTACGAACAAACCACACTGGTGTAAGTGCATTCTCTATCTCATTATGGCCAGAGTTATTGTCTCTCGATATATTTTGTCTTGTGTTCTCGCTGATGACCTCAGATGACCCCGTAATGTTCCCTGAGAAACCTGCACTGGTCATATAATTATCCTATGATAACTCTCCATAAGTAAAATGGACTGATTATCGCGACAATGAAAGCATTTATTATTCTCCATTGAACTTATATCGCGGAGATCGCAAAATTGACCGACCCAAATCACGATACAAAAATCCAAGATAAACATCTTTGTAGATACTAATGACTTAATGAATTCCTAAAAGTTGATATCGAATCCCTTAAATATTAGTCATGTATCGATTTATCCGCCTACGTTAGTGGTGTCACTTGTACTTCTTTTATTTGTTGATCTTTTTCTGACCTGTATCCTTGACAACTGAACTTGAATTTCTAATTTTTTCTGGAAGAATCAGTGAAAGTTATGCAAATTTGCGGCGCTTACGCGCCGCCGTTTTTTCGTTATCTGATAAACATGAGGAGGGGTTCAAAGCACCCCCAGTGGGGCGCGGGTTTAAAGATAGCGGGCGGGCACCCAGGCTGACATTTTACAATATATTGAGCGAACTATAAGTCGTAGAGCAATTTGACTACCACCACTATGTTCCAATTGAATGCAGAATTATTCTATTTTTTGCACGAAAAATAGGCTTTGCCTAAAATTATTTTGCATTCACTTTGAAACATTGTGTGTTAGTCTTTTGCGCTACCAACAACTAGTTCGCTCAACTATATTGTAAAATTTCACCTGTTTGCTCCGTTTGCTATTCCTCTCTTTATACATCTGCTCGTTCGACTTCTAATGTGATTACCAATATGGCCGCCGTCATTAGACAACTCGGCCAATGGGGTCGCAGCGGCATAGCTACCCTGTGGTCATGGGTCATGAGGAGTAGAATACAAAATAAGAGTACGCGTCAAATTGCTTAAAAGTAGGGTACTTGCAATGTCATCGCAATCAGTTGATAAATACATGAGTTATCATATAAAATTCAACGGGGGTTGGAATCCCCCCTCCCTTTGTCTCAACTGGTGAGGGTTCATATTGAACTACGTCGGAATTCGATTACAAGAGTGACGTGATTGTGTCTCCCTTTAGTGCTCGAAATCAAGAGTCTTCCTCAATCTTTATATTTTCTATACATTTCATGTAACTCTTTACGTATGTTACTGTTTGCGTATGTTATCCACATTTGTTCTATGCGTGAACCAATCAGTATACCTATAAGATTCATTCCCCACCTCTTGTTTCTTTAGTTGCTGGTTCTATGATCTGGCCCGTTGTGTCTTGGTTATTGCTGCCCAACGTGAGTGTGGTTTGCAACTGTGCGTTTTCATTTCAGCTGGCCTCCAGTACACCGAGCAGGAGTTGCGAGGCCTGAGGTGGGTAGAGAGGAAGAACGGCGAAAGCTCCTCGGTCCTCGCTCTGCCAAACACTTCACTGAAGATGGTATTTTGCCATCTCATATACAGGGTCACCTGCAGGAACGCAGAAACGTCACGGGAAGAGTGTGGGAAGGGAGGCAGTGAAACTTTGAACTTGTCTTGAGTGAAACCCAAACCTACTATGGAAGATTGTCTTTACAGTTTTGGGCTATTCTCGTCTTGGTGAGCCTTTTACCATCACAAATATTTTCTCACCAAATACATGATCAGATTTTAGTCACAAAAATGACCGAAAGGTGAGGGGATCATGCCCCCCAGCCCTCCTCTTCCTACGCCTATGGTTACCTGTTTACTTATGCTGAGATGATCGGCTGACTGGCTATTGGACCGAATTAAATCCTTTGCATATCCTAGGTTCGTAATTTCCATCCTTTGCACTTGGTTTCAGTTCTCTCGATTTTGTTGGTTTCAGTTCTCTCGATATTCGTCCAGAGTGCATTTTTTAGCTCAGGCACAGATAACATGATACCTGTATTGGGCATTAAATTTGCGGCCCCTTATGTTAAGCACAGCAGTAAATGACGGTGCTCGACTCGCATTTGCATGAGCCGAGACATAAAGTGCATCAGCTTAACAGCTTCGTTTCATATTTCGGCTCTGTAATAAGAGGCCGAAAAATGAGTGTCAATCCAAGTACCATGTTTTCTGTGACTCAGGTCAATATTAAGGCTCAGGTCTTATCTGTGGCTCAGGTCAATATTAAGGTCACTAGCGGNCGTCACATCGCTATTATAAGAGTGTAGTTTTTGTGCGTTGACCGAAATAGATGGGCGATCAAAAATATCTGCTCGTCCGTCTGCATAACTGTCACTGCGATTCATTTCACCCAGTGTCGATCTGTTTCGCAGATTATTGAAGTTTGCTCCAATGACGAGTTTGTGATGGACTGTCGGCTAATAAGTTATGGTTGAATATGAATGTTTATGTGAAACGGCTGAAGTTGGTGCCCTCTATATGCAGAGTGCTTAAAACAGTTTTGCCCATTGGTCAAATGCGATCACAAAAAGGTGTAATAGTTGCTCTTAGATTCCACTGGTGCAGCACCGATCGACCAGATTCTAGCGACGAGCAGTGGACGGATCATCTACCCTAGACTGTACATTCATAAATAAACTATGATCTAATGGTATTTTACTCTAGTAGTAAACTTCATCTGTTAGTAAAGTGTCATCTGTTGGTCAGGAGATGTACTAACTGCCGGCCGATACGACCGCGTTTGACACGCCATGTGTTCAAATAGCTTTGCTCATCTATTAAATTTGGGCGCCAGCAGCCGATCTGTTTTGTCGAATGATGACTGTTGAAATTGATGTTCAAACAGTTATGCTGAATCTCCGGAGTGCTTGTGCAAGGAGCATATATATATTTAAGGATTGTTATTTTTAACTGACCTCTCCTTGGTATATTAAAGGGACACTGCCACCTTAACATTATATTTGAGTTGAGATAGCCATTTTGCGTGCATGGCATTGAAATTATGCATGGTATAAGTTCAAACAACAACTGATGTCAAATCACAGAGAAATTCAAGTTTGGTTTTGACATCTGTAACATTTCCAGTCCCCAATGCATAGGCGTAGGAGCCGGGGGGCAGGGGGGCAACTGCCCCCCCAAACATTTTAGGATTTAACATTACGTCTATGGACGTTGCATGAAAAGAATCGACTTCAAAATGACTGTTGCCCCCCCCCCCAACTTCACAATGAGTTACTACGCCCCTGCCCTAATGTATTTGAACTGATCCCTGATCCCTGATCCGATGTTGTCGTCCCTCTTTACTAAATGTTGATTACAGTCGACTTGTTTTACCTTTGGCCATACATTAGCCATACACTAGTCATATTCATGGTGGCATGAAGGTTTTCTTTATTCGCCAAAACTCTATCATATGACGTCATCAGCCCAAATATTAAAAGGTAACTTTTTATAAAATTACGCAATGTTTGTGGAAAACAAATGTCATAATCGTGTTCGGCAGAATTACTTCATATTTAGCACCACAAACAGCGTACATTTGATAACTTTTGGGTAGGTGGCAGTGTCCCTTTAAAAGTACTTTTTTAAAATTAATATATTTTTACAAAAACATAAAGATGAACTTTCGATCATGGATCTTTTTTGAATCTCGAGTTTAAAAAAACAATAACATAAAATATAAAATAGTAATATTAGAATATAAATATATTAAAAATAATAATATAAATAAATACAAATAAAAAATATTAAAAATAAAAAATATCAAAATATATTTATTTAAAAAAGTATTTTTTATATATCAAGGAAAGGTCAGTTAAAAATAACAATCCTTAGTTATGCTGAATGGTCAAATGCGAGTGCAAAAAGGTGTAGTACCTATAATAGCAAAGTAACGATTTTTGGGACCATAGTCGAAGTCATGTTCAATTACCAAACAGTTTCGCAGAATTAGTAATCTAGTGGCCAGTGTTCAATTAGTTTTGCTCATCTGTTAAATTCGGGCGCCAGCAACCGATCTGTGTTGTCAAATGATGATTGTTGAAATTGCCGTTTAACCCGCGCCCCACTGGGCCTCTGCATTTCCTTCGCCCGACTGGGGGGTGTGTGTGTTTGAACACCCCCCCGCCCCTCCTCTAACTGCTCCTGGCACGTAGACCAAACAAAAGACACTGGTTCGATACCGTTATCAAAAAATATTTCGAAACTCATTTCAGACTTTTTTTCGCTCACGTCAAAACTCAGGTCACCCAGAGGTCAATCGAAGGTAATTTTAAAGTTTTAGGACATCGCTCCAGAAACCCCCAAATATCTCGGAAACTATGCTATCTAGAAACAAAAGTTCAAAGACAATCGCTAACAATGAAATTTGCAATCACACTCAGGTTCTCAAAATTGACCTCAGGTCCATAGTTTAGGCTCTAGAGGTCATTAAAGTAAAAAAAAAGTGATTTTGCAAAACATATTTTCGTTAATAAATTCTTACCTAACAAAGATAACGCCATACTGCTTACGCCATCGTATTTCTCTCGTCAAGGTGCTTTGAAATATTTACAATTTTATCATGTAAGGTCAACTTAAAAAAATGACCTCAGGTCAAGGTCAAGTGGTGACCCAAGTAGGTCATGTTGCATATCAGTAGATGTTTCTTGACGAACAAACACGCTGGTGTAAATTGCAGTTCTCTATCTTCCATTATGGCCAGAGTTATTGACGAAAGGTGTTGGTGAACTCGGATGACTCAGATGACCCCGTAATGTTCCCTGAGCAAACCTGCACTTAGATCATAAACATAATATCATTATAACATCATCTCAGAAGGCAAATGGATTGATACTCGTCGGACAGAAGCATTTTGATTATATCTCCATTGACTTATAATGGGAGATCGCAAAATTGACCCGACCTACAGGTCAAACCGATTCAAAAAAATCCTACGAAGACATTTGTAGATACTAATGAACTTAAGGTAATCCTAAAAGTTTGATATCGATCCCTTAGAAACTGTAGTCATGGCATGACCGCAAAACGCTTTTGTATGTAGGGTCACATTGACCTGGCCTGGGACCTGACCTGACCATGATCTGACACGAAAACTGAAATTTTCGCAAAATGTCCGGAAAGAATCAGTTAAAGGGAATGTTTCACTTCTCTGAAAGTGTCCAATGTACGCCGCTTGTGGTGCAAAAATATGAGTTAATTGCTGCGAACACGATTCTGAACATTTGTTTCTCCACAAAACAGTGCTCAAATTTCATGAAAAACTAAGTTTTAGTATTTGGGATGATGACGTTCATATGAACAGGAATTTTTTGGAAATAGAAAAAAAGATCACGCTTGCAATATGTATGACTATGTATGGCTAATGTATAGCCAAAATGTCAAACAAGTCCTACTTATCAACATTTAATAAAATAGGGAATGAGACATCGGCTTTAAGCGGCTAACCCTAATACACTAGCGGCTCTTTTTTGCAGATGTTCAAAACCCAACTCAAATTTACCTTTTGATTTAGACCTCTGTGGGTGTTTAACTTCTACAATAACTTTAATTTTCAATGGAAATCCAACAACTTGGCCATCTCAATCAAATCTTATGTTAATCGGTGAAACCATTCCCTTTTAATACGTTATGCCAAATTTGGCGGCGCCTACGCGCCGCCGTTTTTTCGTTATCTTGATAAAACATGAGGGGGGTGTTCAAACACCCCCCCCCCCAGTGGGGCGCGGGTTAAACAGTTATGGCTGAATGGTCAAATGCGAGTGCAAAAAGGTACCTATAGTTATGGTGAAAAGTGAATGTTTATGGTGAAGCAGCAAGAAGTGGTATATATATGCGGAGTGTTTAAAACAGTTTTGCCCATTGGTCAAATGCGATTGCAAAAAGGTGTATTACACCTTTTTGCACTCGCATTTGACCATTCAGCATAACTGTATGAACGGCAATTTCAACAATCATCATTCGACAAAACAGGTCGGCTGCTGGCGCCCGAATTTAACAGATGAGCAAAGCTATTTGAACACTAGTCACTACACCTTTTAAGGCGCAAATTAAAACAATTGAATACCAAATTAAAACAACTGACAACCAAATTAAAACAACTGACGTCCAAATTAAAACAACTGACGACCAAATTAAAACATTTTAAGACCAATTTAAAATAGATGAATTGCATATTAATATAGTTGAAATGCAATTTAAAACGTATATGTGGCAGCTGCAGGACTCGCAAACTTTATGCCCGTTGGCGTCTCAATTAATTGCCGGCAAGTGAACAGTTTTCTGAACTCATTAGGAAAACTTATAATCAAATATTAAAAAACCTCCTTTGATTGTATTTCAAAATGTCGATAAACATGGTACAACTTGTTACATCAACAACCACGTGTGTGAAAATCAACATGGAAAAATAATAGACAGAATAGTGGACCGTGACAGTCTTTTTTACACAGTCTTTTCACAGTATGTTGAGTACGTTCAATAGAAATTGCTGGAACGTAATCGGTCTCCTCTTCGTCTTCCATGACTGCGAGGTTACCTTGCTCATTGTAAAATAAACATGTTGATTACATCTTAGAATTAGGTACTTTCAATCACTTATACAAAATAATTGATATGCAGCTGCACTCCAGACATTCAAATTATTTTTTTTCGGAATCAATATGTGAAGTCATATATAATACCGCATGAGGCCGGTGTAAATAAATTGTCGAGACCGAGGTGCTTTCTTGATTTTTGAACGAGGCAAGAAGGCCGGGTCAAAAATCAGAAAGCACAGAAGGTCTTGCAACAATTTATTTCGGCCGAGTGGGGTATGATTTTTACCATAAGTGCCGCGCAGTCATCTCAATGTGTGTTTTTCATATTTTTCAATCATGTTTTAATTATAACTAGGTCCTAACCAGAGCAAGAAATTATTTCTTCTATAGTTAAATTTTGACTTCGATAAAATTGAAGAAGCCTTGAAAGCAAAGTCGCAACAAGCTTTCAAAATTCCAGTCAGAATTTTATCACAAACACTGTTTTCACGCCGCTGCTGGTACAACAAATTTCCCTAGGGCTTTTTGGTTGTACCAAGTTGTACCACACCTCTCCGGCTAATGTATTTTGATATCCCCGGCATATGGTAAAGAATAAGTTTGACTCGCGTGCATTTTTTATTCTTCATGCACCATGCCTTTTGTAGATCCCCATTTTAACGGCATCAGTTTCTGCAATGCATGAAAACTATTAGGTACTTTAGAAATGAAAGCACTTACAAATGTATTTTTATCTATGTAAATGCTCGATGTAAAGGAAACACTGCGTATAACACGGACGCCGTATAACTTACACCGTTTTAAACTGCATTTCAACTATATTAATATGCGGTTCATCTATTTTAAATTGGTCTTCAATTGTTTTAATTTCGTCGTCAGTTGTTTTAATTTGGTCGTCAGTTGTTTTAATTTGATCTTCAGTTGTTTTAATTTGGTCTTCAACTGTCTTAATTTGGTCCGAAAAAGGTGTAGATTACTCATTCTGCAAAACTGTTTCATAATTCTGCATTATTTCAACTATGGTCGAAAAATTTCGTCACTTCGCTAATATACAGTAAAGCTTTTGTGCGTTAACGGAAATAGATGGGCGATCAAAATATCTGCTCTTCGGTCTGCATAACTTTCAGTACGATTTATTTCACCCAATGCCGATCTGTTTTGGAGGTTATTGAAAGTTTTGCTCAATGACGAGTTGTAATGGAATGCAGACAAATGGTTATTGCGAATAGTGAATGTTAATGGTGAAACGGCAAGAAGTGGTGCCCTCTATATGCAGAGTGTTTAAAGGGAATAGTTCACCTTTATGGGTTTCGAACAGAGATAGCAGATTTGTAGAGCAGATCGAAAATGGGTTGTAGTGAAATAATACTTCTTCTAAAAGGGGCTCACTAGTCCTGTGTCGAAGTTACTTACAGTTAGTTAGAAGGTACTCGAAGTTATTACCAGGTGTTGGGCGTAAGTCACGTGGCTTTGACCCAGGACTTCGCTTGCATTGAAACTCTTGTTGATTATTAAATGCAATGATAAAATATATATATTTACCACCATAAAAAGCTAGATCAAATATATACATAAGTCAATAAATTTATTTGGAAAAAGTGTACGGATATAGAAAATAAAAAATCATTAAATAAAAAAGCTAAGATTTACCACTGTTTTCCCAGTGCGGTGAAAACGCGATGAATCCAAAATTCAACTGGAAATGCCTTCGCCACAAACGCACGATCGCCTATGGTGATCGTGTGACACGTGACCGAGCTGAGACGCGCTTACTTTATAATCTCCTTGATTATTACTACGCTGAAGTTTTCGGGGGTGTCGAAACCTGTTTTAAACGACATGTTTTGCAATGCTGTGTCGAAATTACTTAGCGTAGCGAAAAACCTCTTCGGCCTAAACTAATTGTTCGATCTGCTCTACAAAACTGCTATCTCAGTTCAAAACCCCATGTTAAAGGTGAACACCTCCCTTTAAAATAGTTTTGCCCATTGGTCAAATGCGATTGCGAAAAGGTGTATTAGTCGGCATTCCATTACAACTCGTCATTGAGCAGCACTTTCAATAATCTCCAAAACAGATTGGCATTGGGTGAAATTAATTGCAGTTACAGCTATGCAGACGGACGAGCAGATATTTTGATTGTCCATCTATTCCCGTCAACACACCATATACGCAACCCAAGTCGTGACGTCATTTGACATAATCAGCTGACGGCCGGGCGTACTTAGCCGACTGCGTAGTGTTAAAGGCCGTAGACACAACAAATAAGACGTTCTTTCCGTTAAATGAAGTTGAACTTGGCATTGAGAGGCCACGAAATGGATTAGACTACTTTTTATCATTTTTAAGAGGCTAGTTTAAAGCTAATGCTGCTTCGTAATTCGTGTTAGAGTGATTCTCATACGTCATAATTTCCATAAACTTTCCTGGAAGCATAAAATAGAAACATTTTTGCCTTTTTGTATTTAATTGAGCTATATTAAAGAAAAATGCATGACAAAAACAACTATAGTATGAACAAATCAACAGTGATACCTGATATGATGTCATTTGAAGACGCTGTAACGGCTGAAAACTAAAACGCCATGTGAGGAAATGTTTTGTCACAAGTGTGCCAGGAACATAACGTGTCTTATTCTTAGCTTAAATTCACTTAATTCTTGCAATATTCTTTCACGTGATGTATCTTACATAGCTAAGTTCTCAGCTGTTTTCCGATAAATTGAGGAGCATCTTACGGCCTATGGCCTTTAACATACGCCGTCAGTTGATTACGCCCGTGACGTAACAGTTGGATTGCGTATACTCGTACAATAGCGAAGTGACGTAATTTTTTCGACCATAATCAAAATCATGTTGAATTATCAAACAGTTTTGCAAAATGAGTAATCTAGTGACTAGTGTTCAAATAGTTTTGCTCATCTGTTAAATTCAGGCGCCAGCAGCCGATCTGTGTTGTCAAAGGATGATTGTTGAAATTGCCATTTAAACACTTATGCTGAATGGTTAAATCTGAGTGCAAAAAGGTGTAGTAACCTATTAACCCGCGCCCCACTGGGGGTGAACACCCCCCCTCATGTTTTATCAAGATAACGAAAAAACGGCGGCGCTTAGCGCCGCCAAATTTGGCACCAAATCTATTTCACTGTATCTTTCCGGACATTGTTTGCGAAAGATTCAAGTTTCTGTGTCAGGTTCAGGTCACCAGGTCATGGTCAAGTGACCTACCTACAAAAACGTTTGCGGTCGTGCCATGGACTAACAGTTATAAGGGATCGATATCAAACTCTTAAGCTGATTACATTAAGTCATTGTATCTACAAATTTATATCTCGGATTTTTTGTATCTCGGTGACCTTAGTTCGGGTCAATTTTGCGATCTCCCCATTATAAGTCAATGGAGTGAAATAATCAAATGCTTTTATTTTGTCGACGATATCAGTCCATTTCTTTTCTGGGTATGTTTATCATATGATATTATGTATGATCAAGTGGCAGGTTTGGCTCAGGGAACATACGGGTCATCTGAGGTCATCGAGTCACCATACTACCTTTCGTCAACTAACTCTGGTCATAATGAAGATAGAGAACTGCCAACTGGACACCAGTGTGTTTGTCTCGTCAAGACACATTCTACTTGATACCTTCAACATGACTTACTTGGGTCCCACCACTTGACCTTGACCCTGAGGTTCATTTTTACAAGTTACTCTAACAAGATTAAATTGTATCTATATTTCAAAGCGCCTTGATGTAGACAAACACGATGGCGTAATAGTATGTGTTATCTTTGTTAAGTAAGATTTAAATAACGAAAATATGTTTGCTAAAACCAGTTTTTTTACTTTAATGACCTCTAGAGCCTTAATATATTGATCCTCGAGGTCATTGTTGAAAAAGAGACCTGGATGCGATTGCAATTTAGTTTGGCTAGCGATTGCCTTGGAACGTTTGTTTCTAGATAGTATTTCCAAGATATTCTTTGGATTTTCTGGAGCTGATTGTCTTAAAACTTAAAATTTACCTTCGATGACCTCTGGCTGACCTATAGTTTTGGACTGAGCGAAAAAAAAGTCTGAAATATTTCGAAATTATTTTAATGCGGTTTCGAACTCCTATGTCTTTTTTTTGGTTGTACGTGCCATGGGAGCCGAGTTTAGAGGGGTGTTCAACCACACCCCCCCCCCAGTGGCGAAGGAAATGCAGAGGCCCAGTGGTGCGCGGGTTAAGTATAGGCCGTGCAGGAAACTTGGGCAGAAAACTGAAGGTTACTAAGGTTAGGCAGACCATGTCTCTAATATTGAAGCCTACGAGTGCACTATATACGGCCAAGAGTGCACTAATGCTGTAGGACAGGGGATTCATGAATGAGACTATATGACCAAACTGACCCGTTTTCTGGAATCTGCACATCTCCACAAATCCATACAGATAAGGCAAGCCAACATTTTCTAGTAGGGTCTTCAGACCATCCCGAAAACGCAATTCCCCGTTGGATGTTGAAGACCACGGGCCGGGACTTGGTGACGTCATGACTTAGGAATGTCAAACACTTGGTGGGGGCTGAGAAAACTTTTGCTTCCTGCCCGACCTATCAAACAACATGGGAATTCGGGTCGGACAATTTCTGGCCCGACATTTTCCTGCCCGGCTCGTGCTATACTTAAAGCATACCCCGGTATGTATACAAGCTATATAATAGCGAAGTGACGTTTTTTTTACCATAATTAAAATCATGTTGAATTATAAAACAGTTTTGCAGAATGAGTAATCGTGACTAGTGTTCTAATAGTTTTTCTCATCTGTTAAAGTCGGGCGCCAGCAGCCGATCTGCTTTGTCGAATGATGATGTTAAAATTGCGGTTCAAACAGTTATGCCGAATCATAGGCGTAGGAGCCGGGGGGCAGGGGGGGCAACTGCCCCCCAACATTTTCGGATTTTAGTATTACGCCTATGGACGTTGCATGGAAAGAATCGACTTCAAAATGCCTTTTGCCCCCCTCCCCCCCCAACTTCAAATGAGTTCCTACGCCACTGTGCCGAATGGTCAAATGTGAGTGCAAAAAGGTGTAATAATCTACATAGTATATACTACATACACAAAATAGAGAAAACAAACTTCGATGTCAGTCCCTGCATGTCCTTGTCAGTCCTTGTTTCAAGATCAAAGGCTCGTTTTAAAATAGAGATCCACTGAGATCCCAGATCGTGAAGCATTTTACGCTGAGGGATCCAAAAGGATCCCAGATCTTCATGCATTTTACGCAAAGGGATCCACTGGAATCCAAAATATTCGTGCATTTTATACCGATTGATCCACCTGGGTTCCCAGATCGAACTGAGGGATCCAGGCACATGACTGCTAGTCATATTACCACCACCTGGCCTCATTGCAGTTGAGTTAAAACTCGTGTGTGGTGGCTCACTAAGTCCGATAACCAAAGTTTAAGTACCCGAAGTTGCACGTTGATGTCGCTATTGGTTTTTGAGCTACAGCAAAAATACGTCAGGGGAGATATCCCCCCTCCTCCCAGTCAATGTCAGGTTAACATTGACGTTTCACTACTTGGAAGGATTCAAAGTAAGGCCTTTCGCCATCTGGAGAGTGCAGACCGGCCAAAGACGTTGGTTTGTTGGGTCGTCCGACAGATGTCCAAAACTCATGAGGTTTCGTCTGCTTTTGCGTTATTCAATCAATACAAAATACTCCCCTTTGTACAAGATGCATAGCATTTCTTTAAAATGTCTTACTTTCAGCAGATTTTGGTGTTTTGGGTAAAGCCATGACGCTGATAGGCTCCCTTGGATCTGTCCCTGTGGCCTGTTCGCCCCCTCAAATCGTTTTCATAAATCGAAACCGCTGAACTGATAATTTCGTTTTTGTACATGGCGACCCCCTCAGGTAACAAAAAGGCCTGCAGCCCACCCTCAATACAAATCCTGGGTCCGCCACTGTTAGTAATTTTGATGAATTAAATACATTGTAATTATTAAAAAATAATTTAATCCGTATTTGTTATGGATCATTTGAAATGTTAATATGTTCACTTTGGACTCGTCATAAAAATATTACTCATGGCCCAACTTTTTAATTTCAAGTTTCAAGAGACGTTTGGTAGTTACACATCTTCTTCAGAAGATTTGCCTATCTTCTGATTTTTTTCATGTTCTTAACTACAAATATGCTTCTAATTGTATCATTTCAAAGCTTTGTATGGTGGAATAAAATAATCAGGGCTATTTCCTTCCACAGTGCGGCTGTATTTATCACCACCAGTGGTATTTAATATGAGGTGCATTATGGCCCTTCAAAGCAGGGCAAAAAAACATCATTACGGACTGACTGGTTATGCAGACCCCCCCCCCCCCCCCCCCCCCCCCCCAAGAAACGGGGCAGCTAGCGGAGCAGGGCCGAACACTGACCACACCTGCCCGCAGATGTGCCACCGGAGAGGCCTGGCAGAGCATCATGCTCGCCTGCATTAAGGGCAGGCCGTGCGATCCACGATCGTATGGCGACAACGAATCCAAGGATCGGAAGTGTGGTTCGGATCTCGCCTACGTCTACTTTGTCTCTTTCATCTTCTTCTGCTCATTCTTGGTAAGGCTGCATTCTATTAGCTGTCGTAAACATATAAGCTGAGTGCTTCGAGCTTTCGATTTAGAACATTAAATCTCCTCGCAGTTAGATTAGGATCCTCGAGGTATTTTGTCGTGCGTAACCTTAGCTGAACTTCTGCCAAGTAACACTTGAAACATTCTAGGACAGATCGACAAGCAAAAACCCCAAATTAACACCCTACATCTCCGATTTCGATAAAAGTCCGTCATAGGTGTTATCTGAGGTTCTGAATCGCGCTGTGCAAGTTTCAGCTCGATTGGAGCTACGGCTACTGATTTCTAGCCTCCTGCATTTTCGTGATGTCACCTTGCATCACTTAGCCAATCAGCCAATAACTCCACAACAAATTATCCAAATTCCTAGAAAACCATACATTTTCTGAATGACAATGAAGTAAGGAACATCATCCCAGGCACCGTTTTTATTTTTTGTGTTGATTATGATAAAATGACCTGTGACCTCTGGTGACCTGATCTGACCTTTAAACGAGCGCAGTGAAAATAATGTTGTTTTATATTTTAATAATATTCTTAGGTAAGCTATCTTTGCAGAAGATACAAATTTTTGGTGGGTGTTTTCTATAAATGTACTTTTTGATTGCTCAAAATAACGTTTTTTAATCTTTTCACCAACACAAAATGATAAATTTATCCCATGATGGCATTGAATGCAGTTTCTGTGTCACACCAAGGTTGCAGGCTGCAATATAAGCCACTTGGAGGTTAAGTTGAGTGAATATATTGATTTACTATGTGTAATTGTTGCTTAGTGAACTCTGCAAGGTCAACTGAAGTCACCAGCAACATTTTGTCAATAATTCTTAGTGTAATACAGATAGAGAAGTTAAAATGAGACCAATGTGTTTTTTACAGTCGATTATCGTCGCCCAATATGCAACATAACCTACCTGGGTTGCCATATGACCTTGACCTGAGGTCAAATTTAGAAGTTGACCTAAACAGGTCACATTTAACATTATTCGAAGCGCCTTGTCGAGATAAACACGATGTTGTTACAATTATATCTTTATGATTTATCTCCAAAAAGTTATTCACGAACACGAACATGTTGAAGTTGTTCGTTGTCGCTATTAAAAACAGTTTTTCGTGCAAAACTTTGTATTTATTAAACATATAGCAAACATTTTAACACCATCGTGTTTGTCTCGTCAAGGCGCTTCGAAATATATTACTGGTGACCTGGCTAGGTCAACATAAAAATTTGACCTTTGATCAAGGTCATTTGGTGACCCAGGTAGGTCATGCTGCATATCGAGTGACGCGAATCGACGATACAAAAGCAGTGGTGTAATTTTCACGTCTCTATTTGTATTATATTAAGAGTTTGTGGCAAAATAATGCTGGTGACCTCAGATGACCTCAGCTGACCTTGTAGAGGTCACTGAGCAACAGTTTTTTATTCACTCCTGGTAAGTCAATAAACTCACTCAACTTAACCTCCAAGTGGCTTATATTGCAACATGAAACCTCCGTGTGACACATAAGCTGCAATAAATGTCATCATGGGACAAATTAATCATTTTGTGTTAGTGAAAAGAGAAAAAACAAGTTAAGTTGAGCAATTAAAAACTACATTTATAGAAAATAAATATAAATATTTTCAAGGTCAGGTTAGGTCACCAAAGGTCAAAGGTCATTGCATCAGAATCCATACAAAAATAAAAACTGGGCCTGGGATGATGTTCCTCACTTCATTGTCATTCAGAAAATGTATGATTTTCTAGGCATTTGATAATTTGTTGTGGAGTTATTAGCTAATTGGCTAAATCGCGCTGTGCAATGTGACCTCACGAAAATGCCGGAGGCTTAAACTCGGTAGCAGTAACTATAATCGAGCTGACACTTGCACACCGCGATTTGGCGCCCCAGATAACCCCTGTAGCGGACTTAAATAAAAATCTGAGTGGTAGGGTCGGTCTGTCCTGGAATGCCCCACTTGCCATTTTAATTAGAAAACTGTGTCATGATCTAATATCGAAGTGCAGTATATTTGCATTTATTCCATGTTGTTATTTTGTTAGCAATCTTTCCTGAGCTCTAGAATAAGAACCTATATTTTTTACTCTTGAACCCCATTTCCGTTTTTCTTCCTCGATAATGCTCCAAGATCAGAATGTGTCGATTAACAAGTTCGCATTCGCTTCTTTCATACAGATGCTCAACCTGTTCGTGGCTGTAATTATGGACAACTTTGACTACCTGACTCGCGACTCGTCGATCCTTGGCGCCCACCACCTGGATGAGTTCCACCGCATCTGGGCAGAGTACGACCCAAACGCCACGTGAGTCGGTCGGTCGGCCTGCACTGTTCTCAGACGCGTCAATAGTGCCACACCCTGACGGGTCTGACCCACTCTGACGGGTCTGACGGGTCTGACGGGTCTGACCCACTGACCCAGACCCACTCTGACGGGTCTGACGGGTCTGACGGGTCTGACCCACTATGACGGGTCTGACGGGTCTGACCCACTGCTGACCCAGCGCGCTCATCTCACTCACTCACTCACTCACTCACTGCTCGTGCTGACACCGGGGTGTCTTGGCTGAGTGTTTTTGTAAGCATAGCTTACAATATTCAGCGATAATTTCGCATGTCTCGATTGCTGTGTTTATAGTCTTTATTACGTCAATTGTTGTGTCCATCGTCCAAATCTGCAATACTAATGTATTGCACTGAAACATTGTTATATGCAATAAATTAATGTGTTATCTTATACTGGCGCGTGGCATTGCAATGTATCATGTCGCGTGGCTGTATAACTTCATCTATTTTCCGGTGTGATGACAAATCATGAGGCATTTAGCTGACCTGACATAACCTTACCTCACCTGACCGACCTGACCCGTCCTGACCTACACTGGAAGGATGTACACAGAGATGTAGCTGACCTGAGCTGAGCTGACCTGACCTGACCTGACCCACAGTGGGAGGATAGAGTACACGGAGATGTACTAACAGCTGACCTGACCTGACCACAGGTGGGAAGATAGAGTACAACGGATGGATGATACTTAACAGCTGACCTGACCGTGACCACATGGTGAGGCAAGAGATAGTCGTACCAGTGGAGATGTACATAACAGCTGACCTCGACCGCTGACCCACAGTGGGAGAATAGTGTACATGGAGATGTACTAACAGCTGACCTGACCTGACCCACAATGGGAGAATAGTGTACATTAGGCATGGCCGTAAAAAAAACGATTTTGACAATTGTGAGGGTGGATCGGAATGAAGTAAGCAATTCTGAACAATTTTTATATTTTCGGTTTTTCGCTAAAATGAATTCCTGACCTTAAATCCACTTTTTGAAAACGTGTTTGGTCCTCAGGGCACTCGGCTGCCGTTCAGTCGACCAGCAGGCGCCGATGATGGGTAAATCGCTGTAACGACACATTTGCTTAACTGATGCATGCTCAGGCGCACTGAATATTCAGATACACAGGCTCCCAGCTATTATGTTTTTAATTTGAAACGCGTGCACCCTGTTACTAGGCAACGGGAACCGTAGGTAAACATTGTTGATAAATAAATTGAGACGACTCCCAGCGGCAGGCGGTGCGGAGCGTCGGCGCAGCTTTCTGCCTGGAATTGTGCCGTTTTCATATTCCTAGATTATAGAATTAGCAAGGTATTTTACTGAAATTAGGTAGTTGTGCCTAAATTCTATGCGTCTATAGGGGCTATAACCCTCCTTGGAGTGTGAGGTGGTCCCTCACACTCACAACTTAATATATGGCGGCTCAATGAGCTGGCCGTAATTTGTCGAATTTCAGGAATCTGGGGCCCGTGGGAAAAATAGTTGTGAAAATCCAGTGAGATTTTCGATGTTTGGGCTATTTTTGGGAGGGGGTCTGCCAGGGGGCTGTTGACCATGTGGGATCGGTTGACGTACTGCAATGTCTCCTTCCTGAGAAATTGTCTGGATCCGCGCCTGTCTTAATCTGACTAAACATTAAATCTTGGATCAAGTCAAAGGCAACCTTTTTCATAAGATAAAAATCAAAGCATGTCTAACTCTTGTTGAAGCTGCACTGTTTTATTTCGTAAAAAACACTGTTAAATGATCTTGTTGAACAACACGTTCAGGGTTGTCGAAATAACTAAGTCAGGAGGACGCTAGACTGAGGATCGGGATGTCCCAGGTTTTATCCCGGGTTTTAAACGTTTTGCAGGTCGGGCACCAATAGTTTGCACTACGGCGTTGTTAAAATTGGGTGCGGTCACGGAACTTGGTAAGATTGGGTACCAGAGGGCCTATTCCAAGCTCCAGAGAACTCATTCTGACCTTCATATGGTCCCTCTGGCCTCTGAAGGACCCACTCTGGTCTCTGGAAGGACCAATGTGACTCCCAAAGGACCCACTTTGACCTCCAGAGTGCCACTCTGGCCTATGAGGGCTAATTTTGGCATTCAGGGTGCTCACTGCCCAATGTGGCCTTCAGAGCTGCCACTTAGTGGCTATTCAGTGCGAGCCCGCGAGAGCTCCCCCCGATATCAACTATCGTGATGGCTCCGATGACAGACCCACTTCTGGCCTGTCACCTATGAATTAGATCGCGAGCGTGACGTGTAGTTCCCAACGTCGGCTCGCGCTCCTCTGTCTCGTCCAGTGCGCGCCGCTGCGCCTCCAGAGGCGCAGCCCTCCGTGCATCCGCACCTCTCTTATTCCTCGCCCTACCAAACGGGCACTACTCGTGAAGTATCTTCGATAGAGAGTACCTATTCTGTCCTCCATCCAGAGAGCCCACTCTGGTCTCCGTAGGGTCAACTTTGACCCTCGAAGGGCCCATTCTGATCTCCGGGAGCATACTGTGGCTTCCGAAAGGCCCACTGTGGCCCCCAGAGGGCCTACTCTGGCTTCCTGACGGCACACTCTGACCTCCAGAGGGCTCCCTCTGACCTCTGAGGGGCTTACTCGGGCGTACAGAGAACTTAATCTGGCCTGCAAGGCTGCAGAGGGCCCGAAGACGTAAAGTGTGACCTGCTTTGAGCGGTTCTCAGGCTATTTCAGATACAAAGCGTGCAAAACTCTTAAACATACGCGGACCCCTCGGAGTCCCACGGAGGGCGTACTGTGAGCCCTCGGGTCCCCCAGTGGCAACACCCTGCTTAGGTATTTCAGTATTTTGTGATGCAATTAATTTCCGACTCAAAGACAGTTTGTTCAGGAAAAATGGTAACTATAATACCATTTATAGTTAGTACATTCCGTCTGAACGGTGACCAGGTTCATATACGCGGAACTAGTATCTTATGAATAGTGTGGAACATACGTTGGCACCCCAAACCATAACTTGGGCTCGATAACTATCGTTCGGTATACCGTCCCCTAGCTCATTCGGTCTCCACTCGTAGGTTTTCTCTCGAAATTCATAACCACATTAAACGCTTCTCTAGAGGCGTAATCCTAATCCGATATGTGCAGAAGCTAGTAAAAACGACTGGTTTTGGGTTCAAAGGAACAACAAGTCACACCAGGATGTAATGCTCCTCTCAAACACTTCCACAAGTAATTCGATGTAGATTTCTTTCTCAGCTCGCCGTTGTGTGCACTTCTTTTAATACTGGCGTTCATTTAGCCATCGAGTATAAACACTCAGTTATGGTACAGTTGATCACGATCTAAACAGTGTAGGACCCCGTGCCGGCGGTAATACATAGCAATCTCTACCATCACGCAACTTATGCCTTTGATCATAAGCGGGTTTACATAAGGATTCCTATATAAGCGGCTTAATATAAGCCTCCCTTATTCTCTTACGTTAGCTCACTCTTGTACCGGCGATACGCCTCACGCAACACTGGGATTTAATATCTCGAATTTCAGTGGTTCGTCCGCTAAGTCAATACACGGGGCGACTTTCATGTACGAGCCGATCATTTTAGGGCCTAGTTGGTTTTCGTGATATAATGCATACATGTAAGAATCGAAGTTCATGAATATTACAGAATGTCCATGGAGTAGATACGATTTGCGTGTCTCAGTGTGCTCGAAGCATTTAGTTTTCTATATTACTCTACGCTATTGGTAATTGGTAGTTACTCTATCTGTCTTGTATACCGCAATGACTATGCCAGTTTGCATATGTCCGTGTTGATTCAAAGTTTGGTCGCGCTGTCGTTATGTGGGCATTTGAATTACACCTAAAGACATACAGATTAAAAAGACGATATGTGCACACAGGACATGAGCATCCAGGAGCCCATTACGAGGTTGACATATGCCCCACCCACCTAAATTCCCCCATACATGTCCGTCGACCCCATCCAACCCAACCGCTACCTAACACCAGGGTTCCTTGCAAGCCGACGAGTAGGTTCATTGACCACAACTGCTTAATCGCCCTGCTCCTGAATACTTTATCTAATCTAATTTTTAGAATGGATATGAGCAAAGTGGAGCACTTGGCCGAGTGAGCACACATCCCCTCTCGGAGTAATAGCTCCCGCGTCCCCTTCCAATGTCCGTGAGCGACCCTCTCTGCGGTAGTTCGACTTTGTCCGCAAAGCCCCCCTCCTGTCTTTTATAACTTTCATAATGTTTCTACGGTTTAAGCTTGATGACTCATAACTTAACGATTTCGTACATACTGAAATTCAAAACAATATCTATAAGTAGTCCCAGAAGCTGGACCATTCAGCAAATTGAACTTCATAAGATCCTCGTCTTAGCCTTCTAGTGTCTAGTGGGCAAAAACATACCCTCTCTCGTGTTAATCTCTCTCTTGCATCGCGCATTTACATATAAATATGGTACAATTTTGTACGATTTTTGTCTGCCCTTTTTCTGAACTCTTTCTAACAACAGCATCTTTCTCCCATTATGTTGGAGCCAGCGCTTGCACGAAATATCTAGATGTAGGATCTCATAAATACTAATATGCCACAAATCTTCAGAGTTAGTTATATCTTCCTATCTTTGTAGGTTAACCCGACACGATGTGTGCCAGACACGATGGATTTTATGGACGTCGCAGAATTTAATCCAAAAATACTAAATTAAACTCGAAGGATAAAAAGTTGTATGTCCTTCTTGATATCGTTTACTTTATACGAATCCATCTGAAGAATTTTCGAAACTAAAAATCTTATATTTTCACAATATTGACGACTATGCATAATGGCCGCCCGAAAGTGTTGCCGAAAAATGGATTTAAGGTAGTCAGAAATTAATCAAATCCAAAAACCGAAAATATAAAAGTTGTTCAGAATTGCTTGCTACATACTAATCCACCCTCGCAATTTTCGAAATCCGAAATTTTTCATTTTCACCCTGCAGACGACCATGCCTATTGGGCAAGTACTGTCTTGAATGCGCCACGATCCCCCGAAATTAGATTGCCTTGCAAAGCAATCTAATTTCTCATTATTCTGAGGAAAAAGTATGAATTAGAACCAAATAACTGACATTATAATTTGCTTTTTCCGCGTTAATATATATTTTTATGGTTTACTAGTAACATGATAATTAATGTCTAGCTTCTCTGATCTCTCTATCTTATCTGAGCTATTTTTTCAAATGTGAACGGTTTCCTATAAAGGAAGTGTGCTACTCTTTCGGATTGCCAAATATATTTGTATTACGGAAAGAAACTATTGGTTTGATTAATGAATACGATACAATTCACGTCTGGAGGCGCTCCAGACGTGAATTGTATCGTATCCAGTAAAGTGATTTAGTTGAATTTTTACTTATATTCTGTTTTGCATATTGTTTTGTTTCGATATCCATAAACGATCGCCACTATAAACAGATTAAAGAGGATGTTATCTAGAATGGCGCACCTAAGATTATAAAACTCCCATACGAACAATTGAATGGAAACTGAGGTTCTGTTCGGCAGCTGCTGTCAGGGCACATGAGCTGTTTTCTATTGGCTAGCGCTAACGATACATGATGGCAGTGTAAACGTTAGAGCAATGCTTCTAGTAGTGAAAGCCTTTCTGGAGCTTTCCGATAATTTTGTGATTCCATACTGATCTTGAAGCCTTAGGAATATCTCAGCAACTAGAGTGATTCTGGAGAAATGAAGTAATGGCTAAATTCATACAAAAATATGTTCTATTGACCAGTGTCAACAATATTTGCTTGGCATGGTATATGCTCTGAAGCTTCGTCAGTTTCCCATGCATCCTACGTACCCGTACATTGTCTATCGAGGCATTGTTTCGCTCTTCGAAGGGAGGACACACCGATCCGCACCGTTCTGTGCACGAATGCAAGACATTTTTTGCAAGAAGCGACATACCTCTGCGCGACGTTATGCGTAGACACCACGTCATCTCCACCATGGGAGTTGGTCTCCCACTGATCGACCTCTCTCTTTGTGACGTTAAAAAGGGAGAGGTCCTCCCGTCTGAATCCCTGTCTTGAGCTAGGGAGATTCCACTCGAAGGCGTGGGCTGTGCATTCGTTTCTGGCCGAGACACTCGTTCGTTTTCGCTGCCAGCAAACTCCTCTGTTTTTACATCGGAGCTAGTCGCTATTGCCAAAGCTTTATGTTGTATTGAAGTGAGTGGCGAGTCTTAACCCGCGCGGCGTAGGGGTCTCCAGCCGAACGCGCGGCGTAGGGGGGGGGGTAAATATTACCCCCCCCCCTGTTATCTTCCGAACCAATGACCGCAGCGAGACGCGCAAGGCCGGCGATCGAAAGCTCTCAATGAAACGATCGATGCATACCCGAAATTTTTCAAATTCGTGTGGCAAATGTGGAGGTCACGTCCAGTCATATGGAAAGTTCCAGTTAATTGATTTAATGGATCATAGCTTTCAATTAGAATCCTTGATTAAGACTATTCGGATGCACCTCTAAAGTCTCTCTAAAGGTGTAATACATCTCTGCCATTAAGTAAACAGCTCGGAAGTTGCATGCTCAAAGGTCTATATCATACACACAAAGGTCACTGAAGAGGTTCAAAGAAGGAAAGTATAGTACCACATGTTTTAGGGAGGTATATGCAGGTAAAAATCAAGATAGCAAACAGCCATTTTTTGACAACTTACCGTGCACTAAAAGGTCAAAATCAGGCTTCATCTAAGGTCAAAACATGACCTGTGGCTCAATATGAAATAAACAAATGCATGTTTCTAGGTCAGTTTTGTCTCATTAAAACAACAATAATGACATTTATATATCTGTATCAGGCTCAAAAATCCCAAAAAGTAATTGGTGAAAAGAATACGTTCATTTACCAACTTATGCTTGGAAAGCAAATCAGCACTTGGAAAATGAAGAATTACTTTGAAATTTCGGTTTGGGTAATTATAGTTAACACTTGATTTCTTTACATTATTCCGGTTTTTTAATACCTTGAGAGAAAAAAAAAATTGGGAAATCTAAAAAATTGTTTGTGTTTTTTGGCAGGCGGTCAAAAAACCCCAAAATTTGGAAATCCGAAATATACCATTTTGTAGAGAATTAAATTTCCTTTCTCTACAGTTTGCGTTTGCTTATGCCTTAAAGTTTATGTTTTCTACGATGCATCCAACAGTGAATTCGTATTTAGACTCAAAAATGCATGACTGACGTCATTCAAACGTCATTATCTCCCAAAGTTTCTAAATAAAAGAAATATATGTGTTTTTCTCTAGGGAGACGTCAATTGATGAGTATTTAGGTACTGTGAAACTATACGGTCGCGTTTATCTTTACGGCTGTGTGTAAGTTATTGCGGAAATCCGGGGAGGGCGGTAATATTACCCCCCTAACGTCCGCGCGGGTTTAATAATGTGATTTGTTACTGACTTCTTAAAGCAGCCTCTTGACATGAGATTTAACCCAAGCCATCCATCGTACAGGACATTTTTAGCCCATTTATGTGTGGACGGAGCTGGGAAAGATCTGTAGAGTTCTGCAGGACTCCCAGGGCCACTTGGATTGCTGGCAATGAGCTCGCGACACAGCTGCGAACGTGCGGCCGCTGTGCCTTGCACGCGACGCCTCCCTCTGCCGGCACGGGACTTCTATCCCGCCGCCAGCCTCTTCGTGCATTCACAGAGGCAGCGTGCGCGGGACGCATAAAGCAAAAACAAGCTCCGAGCGCTCAAGCCCATTCTCAAACTTTGGCCATCCAGCTCACGTCGGAGCAGACGGGAGGAAGTCACTCTCTGTAGGCTGCGGATTGGCCACACGTACGGAGCACACGGGTACCTGCTGCGTGGTGAAGACAGGCCAATCTGCTCTCGCTGCAATGAGCCACTCACAGTGTCACACGTGCTGCTCACATGCCTTGAGTACGCCAGCTGAAGCGGACACGTCATTTAGGACACATCCCATCTACACTAATTAGGGTGTGTCGCTAGTCAACATTCAAAACGGCCCTATCGTTTTCTTTTGCCATGAGGACCCAGAAGAACGATACTGTTGCTCGTTTTCTCCAACTCGCTAAACAAGAGCGGCGCGGAGCACGATAAGTTTGCCCTATCTCAATGCGAGATGGGGGCGACACCACCAGGGCGACACCAGTGCCGCCCTGGTGGTGGAAGTATGCACTAACGTACGCACATTGCGTTCTGAGGGTCACTGCGGCTCTCTTATTGCAGTGAGAAACAGAGCAAAGTCTAATATAATCACAGCTCTTAACACACCATCTAGAGCATATAATATGTTATATTCATAATTACATTCACCTCATTAAGTGCTGGATAATATTAAGTGAGTGAGAACGCCTACCGACAAGTGTGATGTATGTACGGTAAGTGTGAACGTTGGTCAACGCACCATGTAACTCAACTATAATATGCAGAGCGGATTGCTATGACCATATGAACATTATTTAACATACTTATTGATTATTTGAACATCTGGGACATATCATAGCTTTCATAGCATATCAACATCCAATTCACTGGC
>VOPJ01003902.1:0-21799 GCA_014673585.1 Semibalanus balanoides
ATGCAGGAGATACAGTATAACTTTGAGAACTTTATGTGCATTAATAGTGTTAATCAAAGGGTTTTAATTTAAAGTACGAACCATTAACTCAAATAACTTGATTTGTATGACTTTTTCATCCGGTTCGGCCTTGCGCCATTACCGGGAGACTATGGTGCCGGGGATTATGGTGGTGCCGGGGAGACTATGGGCCTTGCACCATTACCGGGACACCACTCTTGCTTTCTAGTGCGCTGTCGAATACTTCTCAATATTGCACGATATGCTTCTTTTTTGGGGGGGGATAAATCCTGTAGTGTTTAAGCTGTGGAGCGAGCAGGGTACAGCAGGCCGTCAGCCATCAGCGATGAAGTTGTTGACCGTGTATGGGGGCCACAGGTGCAGGGAGCGTGTCGTCACTCCCACTCCGTTTGTAACTGTGCATAGGTACGTCCGATCTATTTGTATTTGTTTTTTGGGGCAGCAAATTATGTTTCGTAAACTTTTGAGGGGGACGGGACATGGGCCCTTCCCCCTGGATCCGCCCCTGATAATATGTGCACTGTGCAGTGGTCCTTATTCGGTCCGCAAAGGTGGACCCTCAGGTGGTCCGACGTGGACCCCTTGATGTCGTGCCCCCCCCCCCCACACCTTACGAAAGTCCTGGCTGTCCGCATGTTAATGGTAGTGCACCCTGCACTGGGAATTCAGCCTGGCTACTGGCCTGTAGCAATGATGTTACATTAGACGACTATCATATACTCTATTGGATCTGCTGGCCAAACTAAGAATATAGACAAGGGCTTGTATACCTATTACCTATAGAGCGCCGTGCGAGACTGAATAATAAATCAGTCCACTCGTTAATGGGTGACTATGCACAACTCACAGGTATGATATGTCCGTTACATTGCTATGGCAGTGAATGATGTACAGGTCAGCTGTGCGACACGATACAAGCCAGAGCGATTGGTTACACTGGCCGATCCAGACTCTCTCTCCGTTGTTATACAAACCAGAGCGATTGGTAACTGGCGATCCAGAACTCTCTTCTCCGTTATACAAACAGAGCGATTGGTTACATCTGGCCGATCCAGACTCTCTCTCTCTCGTTGTATACAAACCAGAGTCGTTGTTACACTGGCCGATCCAGACTCCTCTCGTGTATGACAAAAAGAGCGATTGGTTAACTGGCGATCCAGACCTCTCTCTCCGTGTATACAAACAGAGCGATTGGTTACACTGGCCGATCGCAGACTCTCTCAGCGTGTATACAAACCAGAGCGGATTGGTTAAGCAGCTGGCCGATCCAGACTCTCTGTCCGTGTATACAACCAGAAGCCGATTGGTTACCTGCCCGATCAGACTCTCTCTCCGTGTATACAAACCACGAAGCGCAATTGTTTCAAACTGGCCGATCCAGCTCTCTCTCTCGTGTATACAAACCAGAGCGATTGTTACACTGGCCGATCCAGACTCTCTCTCTCTCCGTGTGGGGGGCATCTTTTTTGTGTTAAAAAAGTGCCGCCATTTCTTTTCTCCTCGGATCTGGGCCGGTCACCTTATGGTATTTGATATTTGAGTATGGTATTATGGTGTATAGTATTTGATATTTTGTCTTGGTATTTGAGCTTAAAAATGCGCTATTTCGGGACAAAAAATCATTTTTGAAGGGAAAAAAATGATAAACAAAAGTCGGGAAAAATATTTTTTAAGAAGAATACACTTGCACAAATCGCGTTATTCCGTAGCATATACACATATATGTTTTTAAAAACATTTATCTCATACAACCTCGCTGGGGCTTCGACGATAATTCTTGAAAGGGGTCTGCTGAAATGACGAAAATTTTTACTCCCATATGTAATGCGTGTATTTAAGCCTTTACAACATATTTATTGCGGATTTCCATGTTATACATAGAAGGTATGTTAGTTTTTTAGCGTCGTGCGCGATTTTTTAGGTTTGCCTGATAAATCCCAGAGATATAGCCGGTAGGCCTTGTCGAGGATAAGAGGCTAAAATGCGAGTATTTTTAATATAAATTGAGTCCGAATGTTTTGCATGGATGGCTTTTCGAGGTCAGGACCCGCGCTAAGCAGAGCTTGTTGCGCTGGTCCTGACCTTTCAATTCAGTTCATTAAATTCAGTGTTACGCTACGACAAACCGAAGACGATGACGATGGCCACCGATTTGACGCCGCCAAGTGCCATGATAATTTTGATTTTAGGCAGTGGTAAACGACATTTTCATATTAGAGCGCCGCCAAGGGAGCCACCAATTTACATATTAGATTTGACGCCGCCAAGTGCCATGATAATTTTGATTTTAGGCAGTGGTAAACGACATTTTCATATTAGAGCCAGACCGTAACTATTTTAGCCCAGCATCAGGTACCCCTTTTCCTGGCTGCACGTTCAGAATTATGACAAATATTGAAATGAAGATAGTTCTTTTCTTATACACATTAGCCTCGGGTTGTAAATCATGATGACCGGTGGCAGTCAGCACTCAAAGGAACATATAATAATAATAATACAACTGTGCCTATAGGCACATCTGTACCAAACTGTAACAAACAACTGGTAATAGTGCAAATGGTTTTGAAACCAGCAAGACTGAGGCAGAAATACTTTTCCGTAAATAAATGGTCCCTGTAGAGCTGGAGGAGCCTGGTGGGAGATGACTTGGTGAGAAGGACAGATGGTCGTTGTCTGGTCCCCACTATTAGCTCTCCGGTCCAGAAAGCTGGGCACATCTGATGCAGCGTACGGGTTCCGATGTCCGCGTCCTTGCGTTTGCGTCGCCTTTTTCGGAACTCGGCACTGTAGCTAGCTTAACATGTAGCCTGCTTAAAAGCTAATATTTTATGAAGGGAGTGGGCCCTGGGGCAGCGTTTTTCATGGATCGGGTGCACCCATGGGTGCCCACTCAATTATTCCTATTGTCTGGGCTGGGTAGGCGTTTTTCGACTTTTCATGGGTACTGGGTGGGCATGGGTATGACAATTTTTGAATCATGTCGCTAGCCGTTATTTTTTACTTGGCAACCAGATGTTTAACCAGGTAAATATGTTAAAGGAAATAGTTCACCTTTGATTGTTTTTTAAACACAATTTGATTATATTGTCCAATACAACTTATTTTCATAATGTCAAAAATAGCCATACATCGCGCCGATTCAGGACAGTCACAGAAGGACGTAAATTATTAATTTCATAAAAACTATATGCGTTGTCTCCGCAACGTCAAACGTGGCTCAGCCAATCATACTCGAATGTATAGTCGCGTAGGATTACTGTATAGCCTCTGCCCAGGTGTGTGAGACCCACATTCCTGACATTCCTTCGACAAAAAGTCAGATATATTCGGCTGGAGAGCCCTTTCAGCCCAGAAAACTTGCAGTTGAGTGTTTTTCAACATGGGCTACAAAACTGCTATCTCAGTTCAAAACCCATGTTGAAGGTGAACTATTTCCTTTAATATATGATATGGGACACTTAAACAATACATTTTGACAATTATATGAAAACAATAAATCATGGTAAGTACTTAGCAGAGGTGAAAGATTTTAAAAATCCCAGATCATGTCCGATCCAAAGTCTGATCCAGTATGACAATGTTGACTGAAAAGTGTTCGATGAGTCAAAACTCAAAAGCCTCAGCAGCATACCGGTGGGTGATATTATTTCTCGTTAATAGCATGCAAGTAAATATGTTAGGATAATGGTTGAAAATTTTGTGAAGATAATTATCTGCTTAATATGGATGGATGGGCCGGACCGGGCATGGGCCTTAATATTATTAATTGTAATGGATCTGGTCTGGGTCTGGGCTTGGTGTTCATGGGTTTCGGCTGAACTGGGCTTGAGGTTTAGGCACCCATGAAAAACTATGCCCTGGGGCTAGGAATTACCTCAAGGAGAGCCCCTGCTAGACACTTAATGGAATTCATTTATCCATTTTCCTAATTTGGATAGGTAAATGCAAAACTTGGTGTCTTGCAGCAAAGCAGCGCGAAATTTTACATTTTTACTGTGGAAGCAGGATTTTGACTGCTGCAAAGGCTATTTTAACGATATATTGTTATCTTTTCCCGACAAATTGTTAAATTTCCCAGTGTTCTCCTAACATTTTGTGTCATGTTCAACGGGGAACGCGCAGGGGGCATACTTGTCTTGAATGCTCTCCCCCCAGATTCCTGCCGGGGGCATCTACCCGTGTTGGCCCCCTGGATCCGCCTAGTGATTGGTTATTTAATTTGGATGTAAATATTTTAATTTCATTATTTATGTACAAGTAATTGATGCTAAACACAGGCATCACTGATCACAGCTTGAGAGTGGCAATCATTGTGTTCGATCGAATTCTCGGGTCAGAATTGAGTGAGCGCTATGACATCAGAAGTGCATCACATTTCCCACGTGTGCGTGCATGTCCTAACTCCATGATACTGTGCACACAGACGCAGAAACGTAAGTGCCGGGGGTCAATGGGCCCACAGAATCTGCCGTCAAACACTTTGAATATGTATTATATTTTGCTAATTGATAAATGCTTCAAACGGCAAAAAATGAAGATTACCAAAGACGCAAAATAACTCTGCATCATCTGCAAGTAAATCCTGCATAGATTTATGAGTTACTCTCAAAACCAGATAAAAAAATTCACCTTTGCATGACGTTCCTACGACCCTGACTGCAGGTATACAAATACATGTCATTGTATCTGCTGCCTGCGTGTGTTTTTTGGTAGACTAAGGAGTGCCACATCTTGGGATAATTGCACAAGCTGGCACCAACCTAGCTCCTTGGATATAATTCTTTGGGTATTGCTGCATTTTCCCCAAGAGGATCTCGTCACCAGATCTTTAAGTTATTCCCCTTTTCACTTTCCTTTGTACCAAATATTTTAGGTGTAATGTATTTTAAGGTAAATGGCAAAAGCGACAGTGAAGTGTCTACGTTTCTTGATAATAAGTACTGAGTATCTGCGTCCCAGCGCTCAGAGATGTATGTAGTTTCCTATTCAGAATCTGTATTTTGTAGATTATGGTAGAACTTTAAGCGATTTTTCCCAGCTCAGCTCTCCCCCCCCCCAAAAAAAAATGGAGAAGCCGTGCGGCCCTGCCAACGCTGGGACCAGACCCGAGTCGCGACCGTGACTGGCAAGTCAGCGGTGAGGGGCCCATTTTGCATGTTCATGGGCCCTTATAAAGTTCTGACCGCCCAGAGGCCCTGTCGGTCTGGCCAAGGGACCCTCTGACCTGCACGGGGCCCTTTGAACTTATTAGGAGCCCTCTGGTCTGGCTAGGAACCTTCCAGCCTGCTGAGGGGGCCCTTTCGACTTGGTTAGGACCTGCGCTGTCTGCTTTTTATCCCTACCGACATGCTCATTGCTCAGAGACCCCTCAGACCCGCTCAGGTGTCCCTTCGACTTGCCTAGGGCCCCCTCCGACCTGCCCAGGGCCCCTCCGACCTGCCTGGGGGCCGTCTGTGCTGGATAGGGGCCCATTTGACGTATTCAGGGCTCTGGGCTCTGAACCACTCAAGCGCTTCCGACCTCCCCAGGGGCCCTTCTATCTGCCCAAGGGGCTCTCTGTGCGTGGTAGGGGACATTTGACGTGTTTAGGGGATCTCTGACCCGCTCAGGGACCCTTTCGACGTTAATCGCAGGGGCCCTCCTCCGACCTACCCAGGGACCCCTCCGACCTGCTCGGGCCCCTACGAAGCCTGCCCAGGGGCCCCTCTGTTGCCGGATAGGGGACCCATTCGACGTAATTCAGGGGGCGCTCTGAAACTCACTCGGGGCCCTTCTGACATCTCCCCAGGGGGCCCCTTCGACTGCACAGGGGCCCTCTGTGTTGGTTAGGTGGCCCATTCAACGTGTTCAGGGGGCCCTGCTGACCTCTCAGGGACCCCTTCGACCTAGCCGCCAGGGGCCCAACCGCTCCGACCTGCCCAGGGACCCCTCCGACTGCCAGGGCCCCTAACGATCTTGCCCGGGCCTCTGTGCTGAACAGAGGCCCTATTCGACGCATTCAGGGGCCGCTCTGATCCGACTCAGGGGCCCTCTTCGACCTTCATTACAGGGCCCCCTTTGACTGCCCAGTGGCCTTTACGATTGCTGCCCAAGTGCCCTCTGTGCTGGCTAGGGAGCCCTTTAACGTGTTCAGGGGGCCTCTGACCCGCTCAGGCCAGGCCTTTCGACCTAACTAAGGGGCCCTCCTGACCTGCCCAGGGACCCCTCGAACCAGCCCAGGCAGGGGCGTAACCACGTTTTCTCAGTTACTGGGTAACACTTTCTGTACGAAAAGTTTTCTTATAGTCGCTGTCCAAATATACCCGCCCCCCTAAAAATAAATATCATATATATATATCATATATATATATACTTTAAATAAAAATTATAGCCATTTTCCATTTTCTAGTGCTGGAGTTTTTTTTACCTTTCTATTTTCACTTGTATTAGTTTTAAGTTTACTTGATATGACAGCTGCACTTGGAACTTGATGGGCTGGTCGCGTCTCCATAATGCCGATGGCACAGCCTACATCAAAGCCTCATGTTGTTATAGTTGCACCCATACCGGGGCACCACGGCTTCAGTGGCAGCAGGGTCACCTTTGGTCGGTCGGAGGCCAGCCCAAAAGATTTGATTTTGGGCTTCCTCCTACAGAAGGACAAAACTCATGTGAATGTTTATTCTTACATCAATAAGTTATCGACAACAAATTAGTTTGTACTCATAATTTTATATTCTTTAAATATAAGTAAATGCGTTATTTTCAGTCGTTATGGTGAAGCCATGGCGCCCGCCCGTTGCCCGGTGCTCCGCCCCTGTTTGGCCACCCAATCGTATTGGAAAATTGACACCGCTGCGTCCACTGCTGCTTTATTGAGACGTGATTTTGCTGGCAATAGACTTGGCTATTAAAGGGACTGTCCCACCTTAACATTAAATTTGAGTTGAGATAGCCATTTTCCGTGCTTGGCATTGAAATTATATATGGTATAAGTTAAAACAACCACCGAGGTCGAATTCACAAATAAATTTTGAGTTTGGTTTTGACATCTCCAACAAAGAACCCTAATAAGTGGATTGCAATAGGGTTACTTATCGATTGTCGTCATACTCTCTTTACCCAAAATGTTTGTGGAAAAGTCGACTTTTTTTAACCATTGGCTGCTACATAAGCCATACACTAGTCATACATATAACAGCGGAAAGGTTTTCCCTATTTCACCCAAAATCCTTCATGATGACGTCATTCAGCCCAAATATTAAACGTAAATTTTTTATGAACAAGCAACTGTTAGTGAGGTAAACCAATGTCCTCGATCGTGTCGGCAGCAAATTACTTAATATTTAGCACCACATGCGGTGTACATTTGAGAACTTTTGAAAAGGTGGGACTGTCCCTTTAAACTGAAGTCTCACTTTTCTTCTGATTATTTTATGAAAAAATATATTTTCAGAAGTTTTCAGATGTTTCAAAAACTGAATATGTATGATAGAAACTTGTTCGATGTATAGGTATGTGTACCACATTTTAAGTTGATACCAGTTAAGCTAATTCTGACTTATGACCTTTCAAAGACAAAAATCAACCACTTTCCACGGTATTGCTATGCTTAACGCATGCATTTCCGTTTCTACCTTATTCTTCGAGCTCTATGAAACCAACATTGTTCTTATACGGTTATTATTCGCGCTCTAGACAATATATGAACCGATAAACATGTATTACATTCACAACGCCCAATATCCCTGAATCAGCAGTTTTTCACTATAGGTACTTGTATATGAGCTAAACCTCCGATTCGGTGAATCACTATTCACTTCGCCANGGTGCACCCATGGGTGCCCACTCAATTCTTCAAAATGCCTGGGTTGGGTAATGGGTATGCATTGTTTGACTTTTCATGAGTACTGGGCGGGCATGGGTATAGCAATTTTGGAATAATTGTCGCTAAGAGTTATTTTGTTCTTGACAACCAAATGTTTAACCAGGTAAATATGTTTTGTATATGATATAGGACACTTATACAATAGACTTTGGCAATTATATTTTTACAAAAATAAATCGTGGTAAGTAATAGGGCAGTAATATTTTTAAACAATAGTCTGATCCTAGGTCTGATCCAATATAAATAATGTTTGACCCGCAAAGTGTTCGACTAAGTTCAAATTCGGCGCAACACACAGGTGCCTTATATTATTTCTCGTTATATTATGAAAGTCTCATATGCTAGTGTAATGGTTTGCGATTTGTGAAAATAATTGTCTGCCTATCTGAATGGGTCCCAATGGCATGGGTATCAATATTCATGAATTTTGAATGGGTTCTGGTCTGGGTCTGGGCTTGATTGTTCATGGGTTCGGCTGGGTTGGGCTTGGGGTTTGGGCACCCATGATAGTCTCTGCCGCACAGGTGCCCCCACGTGTTACCTGATCCGCCTATGCACATACCATCACATTTTACAAATTTCAGCAACAAGCCTCACATGTGAGTTTCCTTGTTCCCAACACTCACGAACAGCAAAATGTTTTTATAAAAAATAACCACAGTTTTTCATCCCTGAGTAGTTTTATGTTTTTTTCTGTTTTTATACTTGTCCTTTCACACATTAAAGCACCATGACATTGGCAGCTCAAAAACATTTTTTGCATGCAAATCGGTATAGTCACATAGCCACAATGACCTTTCAAAAAACACAATAAAAAAATTGACCCTGACCCCCAATTTCTTAACAAAAAAGCAATGTCGGGGTCCAAAAAGAAAGATTCGTCACGACAAATCGAATGGTGTTCATCCCGTCGCAATCAGCCTAGTGGTTCTCGAGATCTCGGGGGGGGGGCAGAATCTGCCCCCCCCCCACGCAAGTTAACGTAATTCTGGCCGGCCGCAAGGAATAGGGATGACTGACTGACTGGCCGCTAGAAATGACTGAATCTGCACTGTGACAGTCTGCGAGACATTGATAGGAATAAAATTACAACTGCATAAATGACTGCATAAATGACTGCATAAATGACTGGCTGGCCTGTGTTATGACGACACCTAACGATAATCGATTTGGTGTAGTGCCCTCTGCATACCTCAAGTTATAATTGTAATTTGCAGATGTCGTGAGCCCTGCACTTTACAGCACTATGAGCCCTGCATGAGCCCTGCACTATGCAGCAGAGCTGCGGCCAATCACTACATATAGAATCACCTGAAAGGAATTTCCGCGTAGCGACATGGACATGGTATTAAGATCAGTCTGATTAGAGCAAACCTTTTATCATTATGTCGCAGAGCGTGGCTTGTTGGTTTTAAAACTCACTGATTCGCCGTATACCCGACGCGAAACCGACAGGTTTCTCTGCTACCTTTCCAACAATTCCAAGCACATGCATTCAGGTAATTGAAAAAGAGCCAGTGATGTGATGTGGTAGCCAAGGCAACACATACGCATGTATGTATTCGGTCCTTTATAGGAACTTGCTTTGAATTGTCATTGATTGCGAATACAAATATTCGGTCCAGTATATGAAGCCTTTGTGGAGGTTGGAGAGGCTTATATTGGTCGGTGCTCCTCTGCACCACCGAGCTTTGTAAGAAACGTGGTATACCCTGTGAAGCTTGGGAGAGACTGTCGCCTGATAGCGCACATAACCGACAGCTCCGACAACGCTTACAAAGCTGTCCATGGTATTTTTCGATGTTACGCCCCTGGGCCCTGGGGGATAACCCCCTGAGCAAAAAATAAATTATTACACTTGATAAAGTGAGATTTCTCTGGCGACCCGACCCTACCACCCCTCCCCCGGTCAATAACATCAATAACATATGGCGAGGAACGGAATTTAATTATACAAACTACCGACGTAGCCCTTACATGATAAACAATATTGGCTATACGTGCCTGCCTTTGCCACACTAACTTGAAATAGATTCCTACGCCCTTGGTGGGAAGTTCTTTCAAGTTGGGAGGCGAGCTTTTGGCGGACCTGAGGTGGCAAAAAAGACAGTTAAAAGAGGCGATATATTGCTGTGATCACAACCCGTTATATCGCCAACAGGATGTATCGCCATATATCGCCACCCGTTCACCTGATATATCGCCATCTATCTCCGATATATCGCCACCCGTTCTGGATGCGTCAATTCCGGCGACCGCCTTGCTTGATCCGGAATTTCGCTGATGACCACTTTTCCTTTTACGACCCCTGGCCGACTCTTTCTCTACTGAGCGTCAGGGGAGCAGAGCCTACTTTATACATTTGTAATGACACGTTTTGCTTCAAAACAAATGAAGCACTGACTGACCTACCCGAACCCCATGCCAAAAAGACTTAATGTTATTTACGCTGTGGCGCCTAGTAATAATTCATGAATTTGAATAGTAGCATTTACATCCAAAGAGCAATAAAACCTTGTGACCAATAAATAGCTCTATGAACGTTGCGACGAAGAAACATATTCATGGCCAGTGGCGTAGCCAGGATTTCGCTCAAGGGGGATCCGCGGCCGGAAAAGGGCCCAAATGGCTCTCGAAAAGGTCCAAATTACTTTAAAAAGGGCCATTCATTTTTTTAACGACGAATTTGCTCTGAAAGTGTTTCTAATGACCCGACATAACGCCAGCTAGCCTCACAGTCAATACATTTGCATCCGTATGTCAAAGGTCAAGGTCACGGAGACGAATACAATGTTTTAGTCCGGTTGTAACTCTTGTTGCTTGCGTTTACCATCCGATTTTAATCGGCAAAGAGACCCAAATGACTCGTCGTCACGCCAGCTTGCATCACAGTAAAACATTTTTGCAGGTAAATTGCGCCACAGAGCGGCGCAAAAATTTCGACGTTTATTTCCTTAACAGCTTCATTCTTCTGTTAAAAATGCCAGGGGCCCTTTATATTGTTAAGGTGCCCTTCCAAACTTTTCAACGCCCTTCCGACCTGTTCAAGAACTCATCAGGGATCTACAAAAAGACATAATTGGAATGGGTAATATATATTAGATACAAAGAGGTTTTACTCCCAAAACAAATATTTACATCTGAGTTTTCGCGTGTTAAAATGCTCATAATGCTGACGAGGTGTTTCAATATACCGAAAGCTCGATTTTGATATTTGCATTGTGAAATAAATCCTCCTATTTAATCTCACGTTCTTTGGGCTTTCCGGCTCTGACCTTCCAAGAAGTCTCTCTATCCTTTGTGTCAGGGAGGGGCCCATTCGGGCCAGTTCAGAGGTCCTTTGGACCCTGGCCAGGGAAGCACCTTAGCTGCTTTGTCGCCTGTTGACATGCATCAGGGGCCTCCGACCTACCCAGGCCCTCAGTTTGACTAGGAAGCTCATCCGTCTGTTCAAGGGCCCTCCTACTGCCCAGGGACCCTTTCGGTCTAACAGGGGCCTCTCTGAACTTTTCCCAGGAGACCTCCGATCTGCCCAGCGCTCTTTGGTCGGCTGCGTGGCTGTTTTGTCGCCTGGCGACATGCTCAAGGGTCCCTGCTGACCTGCCCTCGGGCCCCTCATGCTGACTAGGGGCCAATTTTCTGTTCAGGGGTTCTTTCTTACCCCCCCAGGGGCCCTTCGGTCTGATCAGGGACCCCTTCGATCTGTAACAGGGGCAAACTTAAACTTTCCAGGGCCCGCTCTGGTTGTCCAGGGCTCGCCAAGCCTCTAAGGGCCTTCTAATCTGGCAGGGACTCACTTGCTGCTTTGTCACTTACCGACATGTCAGGGGACCCTCCCATAACAGGGTCCCTCTGTGCTGGCAAGGGTTTCATTGACGTGTCAGCGGGGCCTCTGACCTGATCAGAGGCCCATTTTGGTTAGTCAGGGCCCCCTCTGACACTGCAAAGCAGCCTTTGTCAACTTTCCAGGGCGCCTCTGGTCGTCCAAGGGCCCCTCCAGCCTGCTAAGGAGCCTTTGACCTGGCAAGGGACTGTGCTGGCTGCTTTGGTCGCCCTGCCGACATGCCTCAGCAGGGCCCTCACCGACTGCTCAGGGGCCCCTGTGCTGGATAGGGACGCATTCGATCGTGTTCAGGGCCCTCTTACCCGATAAAGGGTCCTTTCGGTCTGGACAGGGGCCCCTCTTTGAGATACCAGGCTCTTTTGAACGCCTAGGGGCCCTCTGGTTTTCAGAGAGGGCCCTGGAGCGCTCAAGGCCATTGACGTGGCTCTAAAACTCAACAAATAGCTTCACGGAGGTCCTTTCCGACTCTTAAGAGCATACACTGGCGCTTCGCGCGTTCTCGTGGCGCCTTTTCGGCAAGCTGCCGCGTGCGAAAAGTGCCCGCCGAGCTCGAAAGGGCCCTTTGAGGGCTCAGGGGGGATCCTAGGATCCCTAGGATCCCCCCTTGGATACGCCCCTGTTCATGGCAGATGTGCCCTGTAATAAGCAGTGCTTCTGCTTTCTACGCTACGATAGTCAAATGTGCGTTTAGATGGAAAGGTGCAAAGCTCGTTCCTAATTCATTGCAGTTAAATTTTCTGTATTTTATTTTTTGCTTGAAAATTGAAACTGCACCTTTGTTCTACAGAACATCAACAAATTTCCGTAGACAATGCCGTTGATACTTGATCTAACTTAGTGTTTAAAGATCAGGTAAAAGACGGGGGAAGGCCGACACCTAGCTTTAAAGTTGGGGGCGTCGCCCCCCCCCCAGGTCCAAAGTTGAGGGGGCGTCCCTGGCAGCAGAGCCCTTCTTGGAATGGGATTCACATATGAGAATGTGAACGGGATGGAAATGGGTGGAAATGGGGCAATTTGGGCACCTCAACGGGTTGGAACGGGTTTGGGATAGACCATATAATGTTTCAGCACCACAAAAGCGAAATTTGCTAAAACGCGTGGGAATGGGATCCCCATCAATTATAAATTCAGATTGGAACGGGTTTGGGTCTGGCAGAATGGGTTGGAACGGGATGGGGCCTAAAAATGTGTCCCAAGAATGGCTCTACTCTGCAGCCTCTGAATTAATGCGAACCGTCTCCTCAGCATTGAGATGCCATGTTGAGTCGATACAATGTACGAAACCAGATGCAGCATTCCAAACCAGAGGCAAAACGATGTAACACGTCAAGCGCAAGGGTTGCGTTCAAAAGCAGACACTGTCACCAACCAACATGAAAGCAGTAGCCATACTTATTCCCACGGGAATTCCCACGCGAATTTCCACGCTCCGTACCGCTGCCACCACACCTATTACCCACATCCGTCCACGAAAATCAGAAACACTGGCTCTGAGACCATGCCGTAACCAACGTTCCGTGTTTTGTTTCAGATTTCAGATGTACCTGGCCGACTGGTGTCAAGCCGCCTGCTTCACCGGTCGACTGGAGTACAACAAGACCCTGGTGTCCCGCGTCAACTCGGTCGCAGGTAAGTTTGAGGTTCTTAGCTGACCCCTGAGTCCCTTGTGATACCGAGTCCCTTGTCCCATGTCCATTGTGTCCCTTGTCCCTTGTGTCCCTTGTTCCTTGTGTCCCTTGTGTCCCCTGTCCCTTGTGTACCTTGTCCCTTGTCTCTTGTGTCCCTTGTGTCCCTTGTCCCTTGTGTCCCTTGTGTCCCTTGTGTCCCATGTATCCCCTGTGTCCCCTGTGTCCCTTTGTCCCTTGTGTCCCTTGTTCCTTGTCAATTGTATCCCTTGTCCATTGTGTCCCTTGTCCATTGTGTCCCTTGTCCCTTGTCTGTCCCTTGTGTCCCTTGTCCCTTGTCCCTTGTGTCCTTTTTCCCCTGTGTACCTTGTCCCTTGTGTCCCTTGTCACTTGTGTCCCTTGTCACTTGTGTCCCTTGTCCCTTGAGTCACTTGTCTCTTGAGTCCCTTGTCCCTTGAGTCCCTTGTGTCCCTTGTCCTTTGTGTCCCTTGTCACTTGTCCCTTGTGTCCCTTATCCATTGTGTCCATTGTGTCTCTTGTGTACCTTGTCCTTGTGTCCGTTGTCCCTTGCGTTCCTTGTCCCTTGTGCCCCCTGTGTCCATTGTGCCCATTGTCCCTTGTGTCCCTTGTGCCCCTTGTGTCTCTTGTGCCCATTGTGTCCCTTGTGCCCCTTGTGTGTCCCTTTCCCTTGTCCTTGTGTCCCTTGTCCCTTGTCCTTGTGTCCCTTGTCCCTGTGGTCCATCTGTCCCTTGTGTCCCTTGTCCCTTGTGTCCCTTGTCCCTTGTGTCCCTTGTCCCTTGTGTCCCTTGTCCCTTGTGTCCCTTGTGTTCCTTGTGTCCCTTGTCCCTTGTGTCCCTTGTCCCTTGTGTCCCTTGTCCCTTGTGTCCCTTGTCCTTGTGTCCCTTGTCCCTTGTGTCCCTTGCCCTTGTGTCCCCTGTCCCTTGTCCCCCTTGTGTCCTTGTCCCTTGTGTCCCCTTGGTCCCTTGTTGTCCTTGTTCCCTTGTGTCCCCTTGTCCCTTGTGTCCCTTGTCCCTTGTGTCCCTTGTCCCTTGTGTCCCTTGTCCCTTGTGTCCCTTGTCCCTTGTGTCCATTGTGTCCCTTGTGTCCATTGTGTCCCTTGTGTCCCTTGTGTCCCTTGTGTCCCTTGTCCCTTGTGTCCCTTGTCTCTTGTGCCCCTTATGTCTCTTGTGCCCCTTGTGTCCCTTGTCCCTTGTGTCCATTGTGCCCCTAGTGTCCCTTTGCCTATTGTGTCCCGTGTGTCCTTTGTGTCCCTTGTGCCTATTGTGTCCCGTGTGTCCCTTGTGTCCCTTGTGTCCCTTGTGCCCCTTGTGTCCCTTGTGATACGAGTCCCTTGAGTCACCGGTGGACTGGAGTATGCGCAAAGACCGTGGAGTCCGCGTGGACTCAGTCGTCAGTGAATTTGTGACACTATTAGCTGACTCATGATATTAACCTAGCTGACTCAGATGTATCTGCACAAGTAGAGCGTATGAGTAGAGCGTATTGAACGATGTATGCAGTGTACGGAAAGCACTCAGAAGCTCAACGGAGATTCTCCGCAGAAGTTCCCGAGTAACTATTTCGATATAACAAATTATTATATATTTTACCTTCCAATGTTGTTTAACTTTGGTTATGGTAACGTAAGTTATAAGGAAGGTTGATTCCCATGGTATTTTAAATGGTACAAGTGCCTTACAAATTCCGATCGCATAATATGTATTTACCTAAAAACTTTGTATAATATGTTTCAATTTGTTTTGAGAAAATTGTCTTGTATTTTAAGTCGTGTTATCACCAAACTGCTTCTAGTAACAGGAAATATCACTTTTTCTATGCTTTCCTTTCGTGTCATTGTTATACTTGAGCGCCGCGCTATTTTCTATAGACATCGTTCCAATTTGTACTCGAAGAAAAAAGATCGTCCAGCTAGCAAGCTGCAATCCCGCCAAGCAGGCACCCACTACACACCATACCCTTGTCGCAGACTCAACCACCCCCGTATGCTACCTACACCGACGTACGCGCGCGCACTCAAGAATTTCGCGCGTGCAATAGAAGTATCAGTCGGGGTCACCACCTATTTGCATGAGCGAGAGACATAGGTTAGGTCCGAACCGAGAATCCAGAAGGCGAAGTGCGAAGTTGTATCCAGACACGAGAACAGCATTGTACAAGACGAATGCTAGGAACAGTTCTCGAACAGCTAAAATGGAACATTGGTGATCGAGCCTGACAAATCCAAGGGCCGGAACCTTTAATATTGGATTTGAGGGATCAGGAACCGATAACAACAGCAGCCGAACCACGGTTACTTAAATGTAGTTGTCAGTATAATACACTAGTGATACACACAAAACACAAGTCCAGAAGTGAAATAAAATACGGACAGATACGAGGATTCCACAAGCCAGATAAGCAAGTACTATATGGTTACTCACTTCTTGCACTTTGCAACAGTACTAAGGCACAGTATAGCTACACGCAACTCGAAAAAGTGATCGGCGAAAAAGCACTGCGCGGATGTTGAATAAGAGAGAAGGTAAACTAATTGCGCGCCCTCTCTAATGGAGCCAGTCCTGATGATACACGTCCAACGACGCTCGTTTCTATCAGCCGGTTCACCTTCGGTAACACGTTAGTGAAAAGGGAGAGCGTGTTATTTATCAAGCGGTGCGAGACACCGAGTCATTCACAAAGTAGCACCCTGACTTCGCGGAGGCGCGAATCTCTCTGTACAATCCCAATAAGAAGGGACTTGCACCAAACACAAAACATGGTTATGCCATATTGTAGTATATACCATCCACTCATTGCAAGATCGAGCTCCTCCTACGCTGAGTCTGTCTCCAGGTGCATGATGAACCAAAAATCTGTCGCGATTTGGCATCGCTTTTAAAAGTATGCGTATTATTGTCACACCACGGAGAGATTAGTACTGCTAATATCAGCGTGGAAAGTGTGACAAGTAACTATTGAGAGAACACACAAAAATATACCAGAGAACGAGATCTAAGTACTCACTTTTGAAGATATTAGTGATCTTTTGAGTATAAAGACACTATGCTGTGTGTGTAAAAATTTGTGGTTCTGTCGAGCTAGAGGTGAGCGATCTAAAATGTATTCAAGACTCGTCCGCCATATGTAAATATCTTATAGTGGCCCTGAAATCAATTAGAATATTCGAGGATCTCAGTTGCGAGCGATAACTCAGAGGTGACGCCAAAAGTTAATGATAGGATAAATTTATAAGGACCACACAGTCAACAGAACGGCGGCCAAGCACGAATTTCCCGGAAACCATCGCTTCCGGCTCGGCCTGTTTCTACAATTACCTCCTCCGTGAGCTGAAAGTGGACACTTTGTTCGGTGGATCGACTCGAATATTCGGCTTTCAGCTACGCATAAAACTGAAATCCTATTGGGACCAAAGGCAGACGTTCACCTGCGTGTTGGCTCTCTCCTGCTTGTGCATTCGATGGGAGAAATACTGCACGGTGTGCGGCGAGTTGATGGCGAAATATTCGCACAGGACGACGGAAACCGCCAATGCTCCCGATCAGGATTGGATTCCCAGGGAACAAAACATCGGAATGGCACTTTTGCAACAGTCGTGGAGGTTTGTTAAGCAAAGTGATTTGTTCTCAACGGGAGTTTACGCGGATGTCAATATCTGTGTGTGATTTAGACAACCAGTGGCCTTTCTCATAAATGTTCGGTAGTACAATTTTGTAGTATAGTAAATTTGTAAGGTTGTGAAGTATAGTTGTACAATTGAATTTCATAAAGTAAAAACTACAACTTACTACACTCGCGAGTTTACAACTATACAACTCTACTAATTATATGACAGAAACATTACGGTTGCTTTTTAATAGAGGCCGTATCCACGCTTACGTGTGTGGGTCCGGGTCCCTCCTCCTCGTCCCACCTCCAAGACCATCTCGCAGACAAAACGAGATGATGATAAAACATATTTCGAAGGTCTTTCGTTACAATATCTCTACTTCACACAAATCGCTGTTTGTTTGGCAGCGCGCTGCAGTTTCTCACTTACTAAAAATGCACGTGTTCAGGACGCGTTCAGGATGGGTGCACGGTACTTTGTGCACATATGCGTGAAATGCGCGCAGCGTGCCGAAGACTCGTCAACAAATTGTTAATTAAGTTCAAAATAATAAAGTTTTAATGAAGTTCGCTTAAACGACAGATAAAACACAGTTCAAAATCGTCAGTAATTATAGTTAAGTGCAAAACGCGGTGCAAAGGATGGAGAGCTCAGATCATATAAGACAGCGATTAACGCCTATCGAAAATTAATGCAGAAACAACGCGTAATGTGCATCACATTTAGCTCTCAGGGTAATAATGCGCTAATGCATGGCGATTCCCCTCATTTGTGTGGCGAATGAATGCTGATGTCTTTCTCCTGGATCATAGCCGCTAGGCAATGATTTATGATGAGAAATTATCGTGATGGATGGAGAATTCTAATTTTAACACCAAACGTGCGTCTTTTGTTAGCATTAGTGAAAATTATCGTTCTAACGTCCTGCCAAGTGACAGTGGCGGATCTAGGACTCGGTCAAGGAGAAGCGGTGAAGCCACGTAGCAGAGTGGGGCTTCAGGCCTTTGTGCCGTCGACCCCCTCAAGCTTTGGTGGTCCCTTTTGACCTTGAATAAAAATGTAGGCCAGAATAGACCCTTTTAGTTCAAAATATGCAAAAATGGGCCTCTTCAAACCAGAATGGGCCCTCTGGTGGTCAGATGTTATTAAAACTTGCGTTGTGTCACTTTTCCCTCACGGACAAGCTACCATAATTTACTGCCATTTGATGACAATTAAAAAAAAATGCCATGCTTATCATTTTTACCATACAAGTTATTGTATACTATATGGCAAAGAATATATATTTTTCAACCTCGGAAGATGGGGGGGGCAAAAAGATAGTTTTGCCCCCGCTTTATTATGCCAGCGGGAAGCGGCCTGGCCCCGCTGCCCCCCCCCCCCCGAGTCCGCTGCGCCCGATTCGCCGTGCAAAGAGTACTGGAGATGCGGCGAAAGGTACTGACGAGAAGCGAGGCGAGTGCGAATGTTCGCACGAGACACAAAGTGCGTCTCAACAAGGACACCGCCAGCCTCAGGGACTTAATATGTTGAGGACAGAACTACAACGAGCCGGTACTTACTTGCATATTCACCGATCACCAAATCAGGGAATCGGAGTACGATCCCAAGCAGATAAGCAAGTACTAAGTACCCAGTACCCGGCCAAAGTGTCGAACGCTGTGTGAAAGAGGTCACAGCCGCCTCTCAGAACCACCTCTCAGACTGTCTTCGGACACGAGAGAAGGGACGGATTCATCGGTGCGAGAACGTCTCACAGAGCCCTGACTGCAGGCGCGATGAAATCAAAGAAGGGCCATGCCCAAATCTGCCATATGTAGAATCCTTCACATCCTGTGGTCTCCTGTGATCCTGTGGTCTCTTTGATTCTGTTTAAAGTATTCATCACAGTCAAATGGCAAGCTGAAGTGTGCAAAATCGAACACAATAAAGAGAACGAGAGCAAGTCTGACTTTGCAGGTTGTGCTTAAGTAAATTTCGCTTTAAATTGTCGCACTAGCATCTGTTTCAAACTCCGCCATATTAATTATAGTGGCAATCATTGAAAGAGTCATTGTAACTAGAGGTGGCAAAAGTTGATAGGTATTTTTAGGACCCAGACCCGACCCGGTCTCAAAAACCCATAAATGAACCCAGTTATACCCGGTGCAAGGCAAGTTTGAACCCAGCAGACCCAACTAGCAAAATGTCGTTTCGCAAATTATATTGACAAATCGGCATTCTACAGTTGGTGCAAGTAAACTGACTCCTGTAGTTGCAGATATATACAGTTCAGATTGGCCAACATCCCACAGAAACCTGCGTGTCAGCTCGTACTTGCGTGAAATTAGCATGACACATAAGTTGGACCCAGTCTGTACCCGGTGTCATTTGGCGGGACCAGTCTGGGACCAACTGGGTCCAGACTGGGTCTAGAGACGGGTCCTCGGTCCCACGTTTTGCCACTCTAAATTGTAAACCATGTGAAGTGCAATAACATTGTCTTGCACTCTTGTGCACCCTAATTCAACTAAACGTACTCTTTAGTAGCCACTGCATTTTCCGATCCGTAAACTAAAGAACAATAGCAATATCATAAGAGGTGTTCAACCGGGCAGATAACACCAATACGTATTAAGGGATAGTTCACTTTAACATTAGGGTTTTGAGTTGAGATAGAGTTTGTGGCGCAGCTTCGAAAATGACTTGTGACGCTTTCACATTTTCCAAGAAACCTCTTAATTATGTAATATTCAGTCTAAAAGTGGGACGGGTATACCGGAACATCAATCGCTTGATTGGCTGATTTTGGCTGAGCTGAGTATGATGTATGACGCACAGATGAACGTAAGACTTGGGGAAAGTGTACGTGCTGACAAAACATACTGTTTCAGTACCTCATTCTTTTTATTGGCACGAATGACTTTGTCAGGTAATGCTATGCATAGTGATTTGATGTTTAAATATCCTATAAAACATTTTTCTAAACAACGTTCTGTACGTTCCTATGCGTAGCGTTCAGCGCTAGCCTGATCACCGAACCCCACCTCGCTGTCCCGCTTGTCCTCGCTCACCGACCCCACCTCGTACCAGTAGCGCCTGCGCTGTTTATTGGCCGCCCGCGGCGCAGCCGCCCGCTGAGTGATAGGAGCCGCGGGAGACAGTAAGCCAGTGACGTGTAGACGTGCCGGCGTGCATGACCTTGTGACACATTATCCAGACGGCCGCCCCAGAGCACGGACAGTGGAGCGGACGGTTCCGACCATTTCAAAGTGAAATTAATAGTGATGAATACCTACTTAAAGCAAGTACTGTGATGGTTTTCAAAGCGTTGTATTTTCCGGCATCTTCAACAAGTACTTAAGCAGGTACCACCATGTATTCGACACGATCCCTCACTAATCGATGACGTTGCGTGCTTCTCAGCCAGCTGATTTCGCATTACTTTGAGGAAAAAAATATGAATTATCACAAAAAATTGACATTTGAATTTGCTTTTTCCGCGTAAATATAGGTTTCTTTGATTTACTAGTAATATGATACTTAATTTCTTGCTTCTCTTCATCATTTTGAGCTTTTTCTCGTTTTTTTTTTAGGTGAACTATTCCTTTAAATAAGGAGATGCAACGCGAAACGGCGGTTTTCCAGGGTTTACAATCAGAAACCCGTAAGATAAATTGTATTTAAAAAAAAAAAATGAGTCATGCTTAGAACATGCCAACACATCAAAAAACAACTCCCCAAGTCCAAAAATCTGAATTCAACAAATGACGATGTGGTCTATTGTACTGGGCTTCAATAGGTATATCAGAAGGACAAGGACCAAAATACACAAATCATATGCGTATTCAAAGGATGTAACATGAGTTGAAAATTGTATTACAATAAATATGCGCCGTTTGTAATTGTTTGGTATGATATAACCCCCAAATGTGGTCATATTTCCTGTAATTGTTAAATGTAACCAATTGCGAATAGGCAGATCCGGGTAAATATCGTGGGGGGGGGCACCATGTGCATAACTCTTTTTATCATCTTACTGATTTGAAATTGGACCTCATTTGACGGAGGGTTTCGCCTCCCATTTTATGTACCTGCGTGCGCCTCAGCCACAAGATATGTAAAATCCAAATACGTATTATTTATATTAAAGTGACAACGTTTCTGACGCATTCATTGCACCGCAAACTTCGATGGAAGCATACGCCGCACAACCGCATTGGTAACACCCTCCCAAAAAACATGAGCCTGGCATCGCCTCTGCTAGGCCGATGTTTTCCAAATTTAGACACAGTACGCGTCATTTAATCCTAGGAAAAGTCCAAAATTGTTAGAACGCCAGGCGAAATAGTTTTAAAGGGGCAAGCGAAAACTTACTGGGTAGGGCAGGATCTGCACCTTCCCCCAGCACGGAATAGGGTTAACTGTATAAAACGTCACCAAGCCCTAAGACGAGTTCTTACCCAATACAGACTTACGTGTTTAATCGTCAGAATAAATTGGAATAGATAACAAAGGCTTGGATATCGTTGCTAAGCAATGGCGTCGCCACGGCTCTGAAATGAAAACAGACAAATCCAATTTCACATGTATTTAGGGACAATGTGCCCGGTGCCTCCTGTGTGGGCGTATCACATGGTATAACAATAGTCAAATGAACAGTTCTCGTTACCGATATAGTCTCAGCACTAATAAAAAGTCCCCCTAGTTAGGCCTACCAATGTGACCAATGACCATCGCGCGCGGCGCGCGGCTCTCTAGCTCTCTAGAGCTCTCTCTCTCTCGCTCTCTCGCTCTATCGCTCTATCGCTCTATCGCTCTATCGCTCTATCGCT